>JAVJIF010018879.1:0-69474 GCA_038442645.1 Agave tequilana | reverse complement strand
AAGTCCAATAATTTTAAAAGAATGTTAGAGGGGAAAATTATTCTGCGCTCCCTATATTAAAAATTTTTTGTTTTAAACATTAACGGCTCAAAAATGAGTCGTTGGCCCATTAAAAAAAAAAAATTTTTTTTTTTTACCCTAACCTGTAATCCTCTGTAACTACCCTCTACCCTCATTCATTTTCATCCCACATTCTCACTTCGTCTCAACCTCTCTCTCTTCTATTTTCATCTTCTAATTCACTCTTATTCTCTTACAATTACAAATCTATATCAACTTTCAGTCTAGTCTAATGGAGCCCAACTGGAGTACTGGCGGTTCCTCATCCGAAGCCGGTGGTAGCTCTTTATCAACACACATCCGTCAGCTGCCGCACCTTATACCGATGTTGGCGGTAGCTCATCGTCAGCATATACCGCTTACCCACCATACAGCTATGCTCCACCAACATCCGCATTTGCTCCCTATCACAGTTCGTCAAGCTATGTATTTGACTATAGTGGTTTTGCACCATATACACATTCTGCATATGTCAGTGATAATGGTACAGGTCGGCATTCTATTTCCTTCCCTCCTCAATATGCCTCATATTCTCAACTTTTAATGTCAACATCACCAATGCACGCACAATCTCTGGCTCCTTTTTTTACTGAAACACAAGAACAACACGATACACAACCAACACAGCATGATACTATAGTTTCAGAAACACAACAACCTGAACCAACTAGCACAAGCACAAGCACAACCACTAAAGTAAGAGTCAAAACTTCTGCAGTGTGGAACCATTTTGTAGAAAAAATTGTTGAAGGTAGAAGAAAGGCAGAATGTAAGTACTGTCATCAACTATTTGATCATAAAGAAGGATACGGTACAGGTGTTCTTAATAAACACTATGAAAAAAACATGCTAAAAGTCACGGTTTACCACCATAACAAGCACAAATATTAGCTGATTCAGGCACACTCTCCACTTGGAGATATAAGCCTGAAGTAAATAAACATGAGTTAGCTGAATTTATTGTTCGAGCAGAACTTCCATTTTCTTTTACTGAATCAGATGCATTAGTTGATTATCTTAAATCTGTTTTTGCTCCTGATTATAAGAGAATTAGCAGACAAACTATAACTAGAGAAATTGAAAATTTATTTGTAAATAGAAAAAATATTTTGAAGGCTCTTTTTACTAGTGATGCTAGAAAATTTCATTAACTTCCGATATATGGGAAGCTCTTAATCTTATTCATTATTTATGTGTTACTGCTCACTTTACTGATGATAATTGGATTTTACAAAACGTATTTTTATCATTTTCTAAATTTTCTGAGAAACACTCTGCTACAAATGTAGCAAATTCAATTTTTCTTACTTGTAGAAATTATGGTATAGAAATAAAATATTTTCTATTTCTTTTGATAATGCAAGTGAAAATACTGCTTCAATAAGACAATTGAAAACGGTATTAGATCCAATTTTAAATGGTAAACTTTTTCATGTTAGATGTGTTTGCCATATATTGAATTTATGTGTAAAAGATGGTCTAAAACTCTTAGACAAATATATTTATAAAGTTAAAGAATTATTTTACATATAAAACACAGTGGACCTAGGAGACAATCTTTTAAAGGTTATTGCCGACAATGTGGACTAAAGGAAAACTACTCCAAGCAGATGTGAAAACTCGTTGGAATTCAAGCTACTATATGATTAAAGATTGCATTCCTTTTAAACAAGCAATTCAATTTTTTACAATAAATGAATGTTCATCTCTTTTTATTAGTGATGAAGAGTGGAAATTATATGAAAATTTTTGTACTTTTCTAGAAAAATTTGACACTGCCACAAAAGCACTTTCTGGTACGTATTATCCCACATGTAACTTAGTTTTTTATAATCTTAATGAAATTGCTCAAGTATTTGCTGCATATAGAGATGATGATAGTCTTGAAGAGGCTATACATGATATGGAAGAAAAATTTCGAAAATTTTTGAAAATATGCCTTTTTTATTTTACTTAGCTGCAATTATGGATCCTAGAATTAAATAGATAATTTAAAACTTTTATTATCTAATTTTATTTTATGTTTAAATTATGAAAAAGATGTAGATAATTACTTTTAGAAATTAGATCTCTTTTAGAAGAAATGTACTCATTGTACAGAGATGAGTTATTTCCACCTTCTTCTTCTAAATTTAGGGCACCTACACCATCACAAACTTCTTCTAGTAGTTTAGGTAAAAGATTATCTAATTTTAAAAGTATACTTTCCTCTAATACTAGAAAGAAACACTCTTCAGGAGTAGGTTCATTTGATGAACTTAATTTATATTTGAACACATGCCTGCTGAAATAAATGAAAATGATGATGAACCATGGGAAACATTTGATGTTTTGTCGTGGTGGAAAGAACAGAGAAAACAATTTCCTGTTCTTTCTACCATGGCCCGAGATATACTAACACCTCCGGCCTCTACAGTAGCGTCTGAGAGTGCGTTTTCTGTAGGTGGTAGAGTTTTTGACACCCTGGAGGAGCAGGCTGACGCCGAAATACTTGGAGATAGCGGTTTACTTAAAGGACTGGTTCGATGCAGAAAGACGCACACAAGGAAAAGCTATTCTGGATGAAGAATTTGAACAGGACGAGGATGACGAATAGAGAACCACCAGAGTTTTTTATATACATTGTATGAGATGAGCACCAGAGTTTTGTTATGTATACGAGATGAGTTTTATGTACATTGTATATGTGATGAGCAATGTATATGATTTTTCATATTAATAAAATAATTTGCCTTACAAAAAAACTTGTAATTAGTGAAAATCAATTCTATTTTTTTATAATTTTAGAAAATTTTTAAAATTTTTTCCTCTTTTTTTCCTATTTTTTCCTATTTTCTTTTTAACTTTAAATTTAAAATTTATGAATTATCGAATTAAAAAATAAAAATAAAAATAGGCGAGACGGGTCCACCCGTCTCGCCGAATCCGGTAACGAATCGGGTCAGGAGACCCGATTCGTTACCCGGGTTTTCAACCCGTCCCGTTTAACCCGTGACGAGACGGGTCCAACCCGTCTCGTCATGGATTCGTTTGCCAGACAGGACGAATCAACCCGATTCGTCCCGTTGGCCACCCCTAAGGGTAACTTTAGTGTGGGCATTTTAAAAAAAATTTTTTATTCTAAAAATAATTACCTAAATAAGTGTTTTTAAAAATATTTTTAAGAATAAACTTCTGACAAGTGACATCCGCTCGGCCGCACAATTTTGATCGAAAGATATATGTATATGTATATTCTTAGAAATAATTTTTTGTGACTATTTTTAAAAATTTTATAAATAATGTTTGCTCTTTTATTGCAATCCATTGTATTATGCAAGTATTTAAATTTTTTTCACTCAGCATGAAGTTTGTACTGGATTTGTTATTAATATTTTTTTAATTTTTAAAAATTAGTATGCTTATTTATGGCTTAATAATATGTTGAACCTAGGCCTGTCAATGGGTCGGGTCTAGACCCGGACCCGACTCGAACCTGACCCGATTAAGCGGGTATGGAAAGGGTCACTCTGCACCCATACTCGTTTACCCGTATACCCGTATACTCGAGTATTAAATGGGATGGGTCTGATTTTACTTGAACCAGACCCAATTACTCATTTACTCATTTTAAAACATAAATATAAATAATACTAATAAAATTAAAATCCTCTCAAGACTCTATCAGTAAATGATCCTTTTGTGCTTTAAATGTTAAAGACTGTTGGTTGATTAGTGGGTGATTCTATTGTTGTGTTTTCCCAAATAAATTTGGGGGCCTTACTTTAAAATTTTTTTTCCTTTATTAAAGTCTTTCATCGAAATTTTCCCTTCACCTCTTGTACCTGGTTGCATTTCATCCTTTATTGATATTAAAACATGCTTTTTTCTCTTTTACAAATTTTTTCCCCCTCTCTTCATATATTTTTGTTACTGTATTTGTTTATTTATTTATTTATTTTTGTTATGGGTCTAGGTAAACGGGTATAGACCCGCGGGTACAGTGGGTCCGGGTATGGAAACTCACCTTCTGCACCCGCGGGTAAACGGGACGGGTATGATACCCTCTTGGGTAAACGGGTCCGGGTCTGATACCACCTGTACCGCCCCGAACCCAACCCATTGACAGGCCTAGTTGAAACTAGTTAATTTTCTCACATGTATAGAACTTTTATGCTAAATTATCTGACGTAGTACTTATCTTGAGTGAGCCCAGTCTAATAAATTGGGATTGCACTTCATTTTTTATTACGTACGACATATATCACAAATTTTCATTCATAATTGATGTGGGTATAGTTCGTATTTATAATATGCATTCATTATCATTCATATGAAATTTAACTTTTAATTACAGATTTTTCATTCACAAGATGGCTTTATAGAATGATGCAACACAGTAGGTAGAAAATGTGGAGTTATTGTGGTTGTAAAACAAAATGAGTTACCTAAGTTCGATCGTAAAGAAAGAATAAGTTATTAGTGTGAGAGGAGTGATATTTTAGAGATAAAAGAAATATGAAGCCAAAAGTTGATCCTTATAAAGAAAGAAGGGTCACAATAAGTGAAAAACGTCACTGATGTTTTTTGTTAAAAGGTGTGAAACTCAAAAAAGATGATAATTGAAAAATAAAATTTATTTGTGGACGACATAATCATTAGTTAGATAATAAAACTACCCTTGAAGATCATTTGTATGTTGGGAGATTAAAAGTAAAGAAGTGAATGTTGTTAGAGATATGACTGTTTGTAGAGTTAACCTAGAGAGATATTATGTGTTTTGAAACAACAAGAGCCTTTGAATACTTTGACAATCTGAACAATTTATAATTTCAAACCAAAGCATCGTATTATGGAAAAGGAAGGGAGAACTCAAACGCATCATACAAAATCATCAGTAATTATTACAGATTGTAAATTGGCTTTGATTAATGCAGTTGAAAAAAATATACCCCAAGTCTTATCACTTGTCGTGTACTTTTCACATTTCAAAGAATGTAAAAATGCACAAAAAGAAGAACGAATGGAAAATTTTCATTGCAAGTTTCATGTTGTGATAAAATCTTCAACTAAAGAGTCCTTTTTAGAAAATGTAGAAAAATTCAAGGTGAAATATGTCAAGTATAATTATAACACCCTGATTTTTATAATCCTAATTTAATAATTCTAATCATAATTTAAGAGATTATATAGAATGATCGAAAATTTGATTTAGTTAATTTAGAGTGAAAACAAATTTCCGAAAAACTTTCAAAAAAACTCGTAGTGGAATAAATTTTTTTTTTTTGACAATTATATGTATTATCATATATGTGCAATGCACTATATGAATATAGTTATACTTGTATAATACAAATATATGGATAATTGTATATGTATACATGAATATGGTGTATATGTGTGTCGGTATATAAAAATGTATGTGTGTGTGTGTGTGTGTGTGTGTGTGTGTATTAAACTGTAGGAGTAATAGAGATGAGTTAGAATCAGCACCATCATCTGCTTGTGCGAAGTTTGCCTTTGATTTCTGTCTTTTCTCCTTCTTGAGTTTTGAACAATCAACCTTCTAATATCACTCCACGCTGATTCTTTTTCAATTTGTGATTACCAGTCTTGGACTTACTAACATCTCCCTTACCATTTTGATGATTGGAACCCATTCATCTTGCAGTCAATGTCTCTGCTTTTGTGCTACTAGAAGAAGACTCAATGTCCTCCTCGCCACCTCATGATTCACAAGAGCAGCCGACATATCATTTTAACTAAGTGAAGTCTTACCAATGATCAAGATTAGAACGAAGGTTTCATACTCTTATCAGGAAGAGAACTCAAAAGAATCAACACATTGTCCTCTTCCTTAATCATCTCTTCTATGTTAGTTAGATCTGCAAGAAGCTTCATGTTGTTATTCATATGCTCACCAATAAAGATTCCTTTTATTAACTGGAGCAGTAAAGCCTCATTTTCAAATGCAACCAATTCGCATGCTCTTCATCAAATAGTTACTTTCAAATATCTCCCAAAAGCTTCCTTGTGGAAGTCTCATTCATCACATAATATTTCATGTGTTGTATCAAACAAAACCTAATGACCCCACACGCCATCTGATCTATCTTGTTCCAATTATTCTCTGAAGTCTTCATTGTTTCTCTTGCAAAAGTAGCATTCTTTCAAATTCTGTGCATTCAGTGCATTCATCACCTCGTATCTCCACATACCAAAGTTGTTCATGTCATCAAACTTCACCACATCGATCTTCGACTAGTGGATTACACGTTCTTCATTGTGAACTGATTACCCTCGGCCATCTCCTCCAGAAAGCACCAAATATAATGCGAAAAATCAACGAAAATAGATCCAAATAGTTAAAGATCGAACTTTACCTCAAGCTGAAATCCTATTAGAGTTTCCAAATGATCTCCTCCACCCAAACCGATCACAACAAACAATTCAATGTTGTTCTGAGATCAAGACACGATCACACAAGCAGACTAACGCTGCTCCAAGATGATCTCCGCCGAACAAACAACGATGCTCTTGGGATCGACACACGATCCCGCGAACCTGAGAAGTTCTGATACCACTTGTTGCGCCATTCGGAGGAATCTAATGACGCACCAATCACCAAGATCAGCGTTCCAATAATGCCGAGTCAATCACGAAACAATATACCACAAACCAAAAACAAATAGAGAAAGGAAACAAACAATTTAATGAGGTTCGACAATTTGCTTACGTCCTCGGGGCAGAAGGGAGGAGATCTGATTCAACCAACAAAGTTACAAAGCTTACAAAGCGATCCGAAAATTCAACTAGAGAACCTGCGCAATAGGCCGTAGAAATCTCACAAACAAATTGCCCCTAGAACACTCAATATAATTGTCAAGCAACCAATTACTATTTGGAGTACAGAGACCCTCCTTATATAATCAAAGAAGAGAGCCAATTGAAGGAAACTAAATCAAATACGAAATCCTCATAAAAAACATGAACCTGCATGAGTTGTCAAATCCGCAGGTCGATCGATCGGCTCCATGTGTGGTCGACCGTTAGTACAAATCGCCTGCGCCAAATAACACTACCACTCTCTGTTAAATCTCAGAGTGTCATTCAGCCGACCGTGCTCCATATGCGATCGACCGTCTAGTCGACCGTTCAATCTGTTTCATCCTTATGCACGTCTGTGCACGTTCCATCACAAGCTTCGGTCGACCGTGCGGTCGACTGCCCTGCAAGCTGCATCCATCTGCTCCTCTTCTCTCTTGGTTAACTTCTCCAGTGAGTTAAAAAAACTCTATCAACACGATTTTATCTTCTCCCCCACAAGGACTAGATATGAACACAAAGTATGAATTTTATAAAAATTCTCGCATAATAAAATTAGGTTAATTATATAAGAAAGATAACTTTGGCTGACCTTACACAAATCTTTTTAAAAACCAAATCCTCCTTGATCCAAATAAAGAAAGAGCTTTCAATTTTAACTGAGTTTGATTTCTCTCCTTATTGGGGTCAAGTTTAGATATTACACAAACCCAATGTTAATCTGATCAGTTTGCTCATCGCTATGGGTGAGGAGTCTACTCTGAACTGCAGTGTTTGTTAACCTTGGAAAGGAGTGAAACATGGAGTCGTTGAGAGAATGAAAATGTGAGGCTACTTGCTTGAATGAGTACTTTGTGTGCAGAAAAGTTTTAATATAGGTTATTTTATTTTTCACTAATAAAACAATATATGATGACACTTTTTCGGTATCGGCAGTTTTATGTGTAATCAAAAGATAAATAAACTTTGGCATATGTCAGAGTTACACTTGCAATTACAACAACAACAACAACAACAACAACAACTAAGCCATTTGTCCCAAGTATTTGGGGTAGGCTACAAGAACCAAAGAGAACTACGTCAGATCGAGCACATGGACTAGCTTTCTCCACTCATTCCTATCGAGTAATATGCCTTCACTAAGACCTTTAGCCTCTATATCTCGTCGTATTCCCTCCAGAGTTACACTTGCAATTAAAAGAGAAATAAATTTAATTTTTTCTCTTTTTGGATGGAGATTGTTTCACTTCTCTAGAGTAGAGAATAGTTACGAATTCTTAAAGACCGAAAGATATTCTTTATTCTCAATGCATAAAAGAAAGGAAAAATTGCCTACAACCACTTATTTCTTAGCATAATTAGGAAAAAATTCAGCTTCATAATTTGTTTGGCCTTAATCTCATCCACGCCAGCAAAAAGCAGCCAACAAAAAAGCAATCAGACAGATCGAATCTTACTTCCCATATAATTTTGTTTCTTTTTTTAATAATTTTCTCAGATCCAGGCGCTATTCTTTACCGCTTGGCTTGAAGGAAACGTGCTTCCTATTGCACGTGAGTCTTGTCGCTAGCGACTTCAGCACCATGGATTATTCGATCTCGATCTCGAAATAATAGAAGAGATCGAATCGAATCGATCACATAGCAGGTAGAAAGTTAGGTTCAAAAATAGCGCATTTTGTGAAGACTGCGATCAAAGTCGCAGTCATAATAAAGACTAAAAAAAACTAGGCATTTTGTGAGAACTGTTATCATGATCGCAGTCTTATAAAGGCTTAGAAATATGAAATTTTTGTAAGGATTGGGATCATGATCGTAGTCCTAATAAAGAAATAGAGCATTTTGTAAGGACCGTGATTATGGTCGCAATTTTTTGCTTAATATTGGGGGCGTTTAAGTCTTTTTCACCACTTTAAAGCATGCTCAACAGCGCTTCTGTGCTCGACACGTTGGCGCGCGACCCTTAGTAGCGCTTATGCGCTTAATACGTGGGCGCCACCCTTTTTTAAAAAAAGAGGTGGCTGAAGCGAATTAAATTTTATAAGTGAGTATTTTCCTAATTACGATTTGACATAGGTGGCTGAAACGAAATTCCCTAAAAAACATACATTTAGAACAAGTAGGTGATTGTTGCTTTCTCACACCATTAGTTTAGAATTAAAAATTGTGAGTGTGTAACCTGCACGCGTAGTTAGGAAAAAGATATAAGAGTGGGTTGGGAGGTGATTGTTATAAACAAAAGATTTTCTATTAAAATAACTTAATAATAAATATATGGATAGATGGTAGATAAATAAAGGAGAATTTTGTTTCAGCCACCCAAGTTAAACCGTAATTAGGAAAAAAATTCACGCGTATAATTTTATTTACTTTAGCCATTTCTTTTTTTAAAAGTAGAGATGCGCCCATGTTTCAAGTGCTGAAGCGCTCATCAACGACGAAAGATGAAAATATCCTTCTGTAATCACTTTAAAAAGGCAGATCGCTTTGAAAATGCCCTATTTCCAAAATGATCACAGTATAGAAGACCATGACTATGAACGCAGTCTTAACGAAAATGCTTTATTTCTGTGGACTGTGATTATGATCGTAGTCCTCACAAAATGATCATAACCCTACTTCTGAGGATTGCGATCACGATCATGATCGCAGTCCTCATAAAATGCACTATTTATAAGGATTGCGATCATGATGCAATCTTCACAAAAATATCATTTTTTTTAAGTCTTTATAGGATTGTGACCATGATCGTAGTCATCTTTATTAAGAATGCGACCATGATAGTTGTATTCACAAAAATGTCTTATATTTGAGTCTTTATGAGGACCGCGACCATGATCGCAGTCCTATTCACAGTCCTCACAAAATGCCTTATTTTTGAGTTTTTGTGAGAATTATGACCATTGTTGCATTCCTCTTTATTAGGACTGCAATCATGCTCGCAGTCCTACAAAATATCATATTTCTGAGTCAGTGTCCACAGAGGACTGCGACCATGAGTCGCAATCCTCATATCAGCGATCGCAATCCTCATATCAGTATTTCCATCTTTATCAAACCCCCAGTCCATTGACATCGAATGATCTTTAATGTTTTCTAGATCTAAACAAAATAAAACTCATCACGAGTACAAACAAAACGAGATCTGTAAAAAGGTCGATCCCAAGAAAAATTCAGAGGCTCCGCCCTCTGCCCTGGGAGGGGCCTCCCCTCCCTCTTACAACCCCCATGGTGATCTGACCGCGCATATCGACACGCGAATAACTCTGCAACGGGGACAAGGTTGAGAGAAGAGCACCGTCAGGAGTAATGAGGAAGGGTAAAATAAGAAATGAAAATATGGAAAAAAAGTGATGGTTAGGAGAAATCGGTTTAGGCTGACGTGGATGAGGCTGTAGCGAGCAAAATTATAACGCTGAGTTTTTCTCTAATTACGAAGCAAAGCGGGTGATTGTAGCGAAATATTCCATAAATAAATTTGGTGTCCTTTAATAATTCAGGTGACAAATACGCAAATACTAAGAATTGAAGGGTTAATACAAGAATAGGGCAAATTCCTATACTATACTACTCTTAACGGCAAACATGCATAAAGATCTAATAAAGATATGTTATTGCAAATTGAGGGTTAAAAAAATGATAAATATTTACTAAAGACAGCTCATCATAAAGAACTCGAATGGATGATGGACCCCATCGAACATACATGCACGTGAGCTATTATATATTTTGGCTTAATTAATAACACCCAAGCAATTTAATTAAATTATTTCTAGGTGTACTTAGTTCACAAGATTAGACACTTTCTTAGAAAATATGTAAAGTTTTCTGAGAAATAAAAAGTATTTTCGAAGTTAAATGTGAATCATCAATTATTATAAAATATCAACTTCTTTGATGCCATGCTTCTCAAAAGGAAAAAAAAAAGTTTTGATAAAATTACAACATCTTTTATCAATATCTAAGAAGGAACTAATCTAATCCATTAGGAAAATGTTGAACATGTTAAACAAGTTTAGTATCATGGGAGTGGCAAGGGCTCAAATGGAAGAAAAACATGTTAAATGTGCTTGACCAAGGAAGAGATGCTCATAATATCAACAATTCAATTCCACTGTTTTTTATTGTATTTGATTTATTTACTACTTTTCTCCCTTTAAATTTCTTTATTGCTTTCTTTTTTTGGTACATCGATGGGGCATCCTACCAATAGATCATGACTTCACCATCATATAATCCTTGCTCGGTTTAGAAAGGCATACAACAAATGAAACAAAGCAAAGAGTAAAACCCTAATCCGATCCAACTGAATAGGAGCGTAGAACCTTATCTTTTTATGGCAGAGATTTCCCACCGTGAATGATTGGACAGTCGATCCACACTACAAACGAAAGTGGGAAAGTGAGGAATGGTGAATAAAAATGGTGCACAACACAGAAAAGGAGAGGCACAAAGATTTTTTACATGAAAATCCAATCAGGAAAAACCACGGGGGAGAAGATTTCACTACAATTCTCGAGTTACAGGAATTACAGAGAATTTGTTGGTATGTCTTTGAGTTAGAATTGGTTGGAAGGGAAGAACCCCTTTCTCGATGGAAGAGGTCTGTTTGTACTGAGTTGTTGGGATTGCATGCAGTAAATCTCGTCATAACAGCCCATGCTGAGGAGTGTTACACATTATGAACGTGGGAGAGGAAAAAGAGGCTAATTACAGGCGGACATCTCGATGGTCGCGCTAGGAACTTCTGGAATGGAATCGAGAGTCTTGAATTGCAGATGGCTCCGGAGGGATATAGTCTTCAGGGCTGGAGTTTACTCCGGGATGACTTGAGACAGCGAAGCTTCCGAGGTGGAAGAGTCTTTGGTATGAAAGTTAAATTTGGTGCAGTCTGGAGTAATTCTGAGAGGATGTAGAGTGGTGGAGGCCTCGGGATGGATTGAGTGCAATGAACATCTCAACGGAAGGTTTTTAGTTGCATGGACATGTGTCATCATCTTGACGGGGTCAGTTTTTTATCGCTACATATATCTCCCGCTCTTTTGCTCCCCGGAGCCTGCAGGAGGGAAGTCAGAAGAGCAGAGTTAGTAGAGATCCTTAAATACTTTGACTTCTTCTTGATGTCTGTGAGCAGAGGAGGATTTGGATCATCAATGTGAATCTTCTGAATTGACTAGGAGATCAGCAGCTGGCTGACAGCTGGCACATCGATCGATTAGATTGCTTGAAATTTGTAACTGACGTCCCTTCGAATCTTGGCACCATAATGACTAGGGATATGGTTCCATGCTTAGGCAATGATGGTTGATCTATTGCTGATTTGATTGAATGAAAATTACGGGTTGTGGACCGATTTTTCGAGGATTAAGAATTCGAAGTGGAGACGGTTTGGCTTCTCCTCCATCTATAAATAGAGTGAAGTCTTTGGATGAAAATCACATCTGTTTTATTATCCAGAAAATCCTTACTTCAAAATTATTCCTTCTCAGGTTCGTTGCTATGTCTTCCTCCTTCTTCATCAGGTGGAAGAATGAAAGGGAGAGGATGGGACGGAGGAAATGGCGGACATGCCCTTGTTGTTTGGGAGGCTGCCTGGCTGGCACGATATGTCAGATCATGATTAGTATTTCACGAAATATCAGTTATCGTATTGGGCGCCACTATCAGGGGTAATATGGAGGGTCCCTACTTCAAGTCAGCTTGGCCGTCTGGTCTCCGGCTGGATCGGTCCGATTCCAGCCTCGAGGCTTGAAGTCCTTCTTTCCTGATAGTGTGTATGAGGTAGGAGTATGGATTGTCCTAAGCGATTTTGGAGGTGGACATGACTCCTTGACAATCTTACTTGTCTTGGAGTCTTCATTCTGATCGAAAATCGCTGCCTCGCATTAGAAGACTCTCTTCTTGCGGCAAACAACGGGAGGGGAGTACGAGGGGTGTTTTCATCGGGACATCGCCGATGAAGCAACCCTTCCAGAGCTCCATCCTCTTCCTCAAAATGAAAGGTTGGTTGCGTGATATCATCACTAGTTTGCATGTCTTGCGGGAGTCTGTCTGGAACTCGGGACACTGTCGTGGCTCCGACTGGTTTCCTGGGAGGCTTTCAATTTTATTTCTTTACCCCTATTGCAACTTTCCCATTTTACCTCTCTTTTCATAACTCTTCACTCGGTTTAGATCTTGAGACCTCTCATAACTGAAAATCCCATTTTACTACTAAGCCACATCTTGTGACATCATGAAATTATTCATAATGTCATGAAGTTAACAATAATTAAATTCACGTGAGAGGCGAAATTGTGCGCCATTGGTTTTTTAAGATTAAGAAGTACTTATCCATTGACAGAGGGCTCTCTCTCTCTCTTTCTCTCTCTCTCTCTCTCTCTCTCTCTCTCGTGTGTGCGCGCGCGCGCACCATGCACCCTTTTTTTCTTTTCTTTTTGAGGGGGGCATATGTTGGGGGACATACTCCCCATTTTCCTCCCACTTGCATGAATCCAAACATGCTCTATATCACAAGATGGAAGCAATCTCACAAGCTATTTACAGATAGTTGCTTGTTAGGAACTACTTTGCTTGCTCTCTCCAAACCTTAAAGCTGGAAGTGGAAGCATTTCAGATCCATGTACATAAATAGTGAAAACGAGGAAGAGATTGCATGATCTAAGTAGTCATTGTTAAGGACTATCTGCGTGTTCTCCTTCGACCATTGGAAGTGGTAGCGAAAACATTTTCTGATGTAGTGGTCAGATCATCCGTGGGTTCCTCAATGTTGTCATCATCAGTTCCTTCATCAAAGCTCTCGGTTTTGTCGCTGGATTCACCCTCTGCTACCTCTGGAGCTTTACCAGCAGCTTCTAGTTTTGATATCTGGTCCTAAGCTCTTGTAATTTGGCTTTTTAAGAGTTTATTTTAGTATTTAGAGTGCCTCATATTTATTGGAGAAGAATTCAGATTTTTGGCAGCTTTCTAATACGGACCTGTCTCCTTTTTTGGTTTGGATGTGGGTTTTCTATTTCTCTAAGGAGGTGCTGATTTGAATTCATGTTGGGCTAGGTTCATCCCAGATGCCTATATAAACCCCACAGGGGTGGCCTTTTGAAAGTGTGTCAAGAATTCAAGAGAAATTCTATAATTCCACCATTGAAAGTTGTGAGAGAGATCTTATTGTAACTCTTGTATTTTCTTCAATAAATATTTCTTCCTTCCTCCTCGTGAATGCAGACACATTGCCGAATCACGTTAAATCTTGTGTTCCTTGGTTATGTGGTGATTGCTTACTAGTGGTAGATCTTCTACGCTTTCGCTTCTGCTGTCAAGTCTTCTACTTGGTGTTCCTCTGTTGTTTGATCGGTGATAGATCATCAATAATTGGTATCAGAGTGATGGCTAGCAAGACGACCACGAAACCAAGTTTGAGGTGGAAAAAATTTGACAGAAAGTCCAACTTCTTGTTGTGAAAGATGCGAGTAACATCGTTGCTCGTGAAGGAGGGCACACATAAGGCCCTGCTTGGTATTGAGAAGAAGTTATCGAAGATGGACGATGATGAGTGGAATGACATCGACTTTCACACAAAGGCGACGATCATACTGTGCCTATCAGATGAGGTCCTCTGCAATGTAATGAACGAGGAGACAACTGATGATCTTTGGTGTAGGATGGAGAGCCTTTACATAATGAAGAGTTTGTCAAGCAAGCTCTTCATGAAGAAGCAGTTATACAACCTTTGGATGAAAGAAGGTACGCCTATTCTACAATATCTCAATGCTTTTAATAGAATTTTAAGCGACTTGTTAGCTCTAGACGTTAAGATAGAAGAAGAAGACAAAACTCTTATATTACTCTCTTCTCTTCTATCAAGTTATGGTCACTTGACGACCACATCATGTATGGTAAGGAAACCTTAGAGTTAGAAGATGTCAGGTAGATGCTCCAGAATAATGAGCTGATGAAGAAGATAGAGTTTATGAAGGAGGCCTCAGGATTGTTTGTCAAGGGTCAGAGGGAAAGATCAAAGAGTAGAGGACCCAAAAGGGATCCAGAGGCTTCTAGCAGTTTTTCTTGCTACTTTTATAAGAAACCAATGCACATCAAGAAAAATTGTATGAAATACAAAGGGATACAGAAGTGGAAAGGCGGCAAAGATCTGATGGGGCTAGTACCAATGGAAAGTCAGATCAAGTCGGGGTTGTCGAAGAAGTAGATGAGGATTCACGTGATATCTTGACAGCTGAGTCAGGAAAAGGTAAATACTCAGATTCTTGGTTACTTGACTCGGGGTGCACATATCACATGTGCCAAAAGGGAGTAGTTCAGTACTTACAAGCCTTATGATGGAAGCTCTGTCCTGATGGGAAACGATGCCGTGTGTAAAACTGTTTGCATCGATAACATCCGCATGAGGATGTTTGATAGATAGGTTCGAACCCTCACGAAAGTTCGACACGTTCCGGATTTAAAGAAGAATCTTCTCTCGTTGGGAGCTTTGAAAGCTCGTGGGTACAAGTTTTCTGGTGCAAATGAAGTAATCAAAGTTACTAAACGCTCCATGATGATTCTGAAAGGAGAACGAACAACAAACTTGTACAAGTTGACAAGAAGCATTATTATAGGTGATGCTTCAGCAGGAACACAGAAGGAGAATACTATAAGATTTTGGCACATGCGTCTTAGTCACATGAGCAAGCGAGGTCTTCAAATCCTACACAAAAAGAGTGCTCTATTAGGTATCAAACATTGCAAACTTGATCTTTGTAAATTTTACATTTTGAGTAGGCAACATAGAATAGCTTTCTTTACATCTCAGCACAAGACAAAGGGCTTGCTAGATCTGATACACGCGGATGTGTGGGTCCTTCGTCAGTAGCATCTATTGGAGGTGCTAGGTACTTGTTACTTTTATAGACGATTTTTCAAGAAATGTTTGGGTATACTTCTTGAAGCAGACGTCGAAAGTATTTCAGAAGTTCAAAAAGTGAAAAACTTTGATAAGAAATCAGACGGGACGGAAGGTGAAAGTCTTAAGGTCTGATAATGGAGGCGAGTACACCTCCAAAGAATTCAAAGACTACTTAGTAAGAAAGGGTATCAAATACCAGCTAAGTATTTCAAGACCACAACAAAACGGAGTAGCAGAGCGCATGAATCAGACACTTACAAAAAGAGCGTGCCCGCATTATCAGATTACAGGCTGACACGTCAGAAGGATTTTGGACAGAGGCGGTGAATCATGCGAGTTATCTGATAAACATGTCACCATCAATAGCTATTGATCTTCAGATTCCAGAGGAGATATGGCGAGGAGTATCTGTAGACTATTCAACCTTATGAATTTTCAGTTGCCCGACATATAGTTTGGTTGATAGTCCGAAAAGGAACAAACTGGAGTCCAAGTTTAAGAAGTGTATCTTTATCGGGTTCACTAAAGGAGTCAAGGGTTTTAGACTTTGGGATCCTGAGAAAAGGAGCGCCTTTATTAGCAGAGTGTGGTCTTTGACGAAGATTCAATGTTGCGAGAAAAGTCAGAGATGGAGGATAAAGCGTAAGATAAAACTTCAGACAGTTCGGCAGCAGACACTCAGAAAAAAGTGAGTCGAGTTCTCAGATAGCCCTAAAAGGCCTGAAAGGTCAGAAGAGGACTCCTCAGATTCAGATGGAGACAAGAAAGAGGCTACTAAAGAGCAACCTAAACTGTTAAAGCGATCAATTAGAGTTACGGTGCCACCAACAAGGTATAGCTGGGATGAAGATCATGTTTCTTTCGCATTAGTAATAGAAATAGGAGAACCTGACAGTTATAGGAAAGCAGTCAAGGTAGATGACCACGGCAAGTGGATTACAGCAATAGAGTAAGAGATGTAGTCTTTGGATAGAAATCAAACATGGACATTAGTTGATCTTTCAAAGGACTCTAAAGCAATAGGTTGTAGATGGGTCTTTTGCAAGAAGGACAGTGAGCAATACAAGGTAAGGTTAGTTGCCAAAGGATATGTTCAGAAGGAGGGTATTGAATACAATGAGATTTTCTCTCATGTAGTCAAGCATACATCTATTCAGATATTATTGGTGATAGTTGCTCAGTTTGATTTAGCGTTAGAGCAGATGGATGTTAAAACAATATTTCTGAACAGTGAGCTGGAGGAGAAAATATACATGAAATAAACTGAAGGTTACATTCAGAAAGGTAAAAAAATAAGGTCTATTTTCTAAAGAAGTCCCTCTATAGACTTAAACAGTCTCCAATGCAGTGGTATAAACGGTTCGACTCTTTCATAATCAAGGCCAAATACAACCGATGTGAGTATAATAGTTGTGTCTATTTCAAGTAGAGTAATGATCTGACATATTTGCTATTATATGTGGATAATATGTTGATTGCTGCGAGAAACAAGACACATGTTCAGAAGCTTAAAACTTAACTCAAGAAAGAATTTGACATGAAAGATTTGAGAGAAGTTAAGAAAATCTTAGACATGAAAATCACTCGAGATAAAGGCTCAGGAAGATTTTGGCTATCTCAGGAGAACTATGTTCTCAAGGTGCTGTTAGAGATTCAACATGACAAAAGTAAGATCATTTACCACTCCTTTGGCAGGTCATTTCAAATTATCTCCAAGCAGTGTCCACAATCACCGGTAGAGGAGGAAGTGATGTCTCGAGTACCATATGCTAGTGCGATGGATCACTCATGTATGCTATGGAATGCATTAGGCCTGACTTAGTCTATGCAGTTAGTACATTAAATCGGTTCATGTCAAATCCAGGAAAGCAACATTGAGAAGCAGTGAAGTGGGTGTTACGATATCTGCGAGGGACTGGGAGATTAGGCTTGGTGTTTCAAAAATTGAAAACGGGGAAGCCTAGCTTACTACAAGGTTATGTTGGTATAGATTATGCAGGAGATCTTGATCATCGAAGATTTACGACGGGCTATGTGTTCACAGTAGCTGAGTGCGTTATTAGTTGGAAGGCAGACTTGCAAGATACAATTACTCTTTCAACGACAGAAGCAGAATACATGGCTGCAGTTAAGGCGTCAAAGGAAGCTTTGTGGTTGAGAGGATTGATTGAGATATTCAGTATCATACAGGATTCAGTTCGGGTTCATTGCGACAACCAGAGTGCTATTCATCTCACTAAAGATCATAGGTATCACAAGCGGACGAAGCACATTGATGTGAGATTTCACAAGATACGTCAGTGGATCGTGGATGATAAGGTGATCAATTTGATAAAGATCAGCATGAAGAAGAATTCAACAGATATGATGACGAAAACCATCCTGGTGGAGAAGTTCAAAGCATCTCTGAACTTCATCAAGATTCTTCAAAGGTAAAGTGGCGAACAAACTCTTGAGAGGGAGCCATGTGAAGTCACAAAAGAGGGAGAAAGAAAGGCGAATGAAGCAGAAGTCAATTTCTACTGAGAGACTTAATGAATATGAGTTAAGGTGGAGATTGCTAGTATTTAGAGTGCCTCATAATTATTGGAGAAAAATTCAGGTTTTTGGTAGTTTCTTAATATGAATCTGTCTCCTGTTTTGATTTGGATACGAGTTTCTTATTTCTCTAAGGAGGTTATGATTTAAGTTCGTATTAGATTAGGATCATCCTAGGTGCCTATATAAACCCCTCATGGGTGACCTTTTGAAGGTGTGTCAAGAATTCAAGAGAAATTCTAGAATTTCACCATTGAGAGTTGTGAGAGAGATCTCATTATAACTCTTGTATTTTCTTCAATAAATATTTCTTCTCTCCTCTCCGTAGACGTAGGCACATTGTCGAATAACGTTAAATCTTGTGTTTCTTGATTGTGCGGTGATTACTTGATAGTGGTAGATCTTCTAAGTTTTTGCTTCTGCTGCTGAGTCTTCGACTTGGTATTCCTCTGTTGTTTGATCTGTGATAGATCATCAACAAAAGGCGGCTACAAACTGACAACAAAAGACATTTACAAGGTATGTTTGGCTTAGTCCATTCAATGAAGTTAGAAGACGTCATAAGATTAAAATGAATCACTTAATTAAAACCAGCAGGCTCATGTGAATAGATTTTGCTTCTTGCCAGATCTGGAACCAGTCTTTTATATGCAAGTGGGCTCTGATGTTGCCATGGATGTTCACATGAATTTATGCTTTTGGTCAATACTGGATGCAATTTTATATATGGTTGAGATCTCACAAAAGATTCACATGCATATGTAACACACATCTAATATAGATAGATGTGGTGATCAACTGATCATACTGGTCGTGAGTAATGAGGGAGGGGAGGGGTGGGAGAGAGATGTGCAGGGAGGCTTAGATGTTGCAATCGATTTCAAATACATATATACACATATGAAGTCGCATGGATGTGCATATGCAGCACATATATAAAAATACGTACAAACACACATGAATGTCGCATGCATATGTACATTTGCACGTGTACATCACATGTAAATGGATGAGGTGGGCATATTGTGCATGTGCACATCACATATAAATGGATGTGGTACTCATATTGGTTGCTGGTGCATGTCTGCTGGAGACATTAAAGCCTTGGTGCAGATTTTGAGAGCAAAACCTTGGTGTCTATACATTCACACCATTACATCTTTATGTTGAACACCTAAAACTGTACATACACTCATAGGATTTGCAAGCAAAGCCATGGTGCAGAATTATAATGGGTCATACAAACTAGAAATTCATGTCATTTTTCTATATGCAGAGCAGGTAAAATCACTAAAAGTCTCATAGGATTTGGATGTTTCTTGCCTGTATATTTGGAACCTCCAAATGAACTGTCAATGAGTCTCACAGATACCAGACAAACTTTAATTTATATTTATGGTATGGAAGCAGTTAGATACACCAAAATACAGCTGGTTGTATGTGCTAGTCATGTGACACAGTAATATGAGGTCATTAAAAATACAGTGCACGCGGAAATACACTGCATATCGATAATAAATCAACCAGTTCATAGCTGCAGCTCAAGCAATTTGACATACATACTGTAAAATATAACCAAACCGTAGTTGGATATAACATCCAATTCAACTCAGTTTCTTGTATTTTCTCAGAAAAAATTGCTTTGAATGTTTGAATAAATATTTTCCATTGTCAAAGAATTGAAAGTAGTCAGGTTATGAAGGAAACGGTTGCTGTTTCTTCCTATGCCATATGAACAACTTTCTGCTAGTCTTGTGTATATACTAAGCTGGCTGATTTTCTGGCCATCATGGCTGCTTCTATAGGCATGAAACCACACATTATTAAGTCCATAGTAGCAACTATTCAGATTCTACATGTGAAGAGGTGTCGCGATCCTACAGAACTGATTTTGATTCAGTTTAAGCCTGAAAAAGTTTAAGAAATGGGTTTGAACAATCATAATTTTTCCTTTCATATTAAAATGGTTTATAGCTGCCCATTTTGGAAAAAAAAAGGGACGCAGGACGAAGTGAAAAGCTAGAGTGTATGATGGGATTGGGGAATACTAATTTAAGGTTTATAGAAATTGAGGAAAAGATAAGATTTATGCTCCACATGAAGGTCAATTGCTCATCCATTTCATGCACCACATACAAAGATATAGAAGTGGGGCTTCAAACTCCAAAAGAATTGCTTCTCCCACTTTATGCTTTGCAGACAAAGATTTCAAGAAAATCAATTAGGGTTTCAAATTTTAATTACTCATTCATTGATTTCAAAATACAATCATACAAGGTTATTTATAAACAAATAAAAGAAAGACTCATAAAAGAACTACTAACCCTAGTAAAAGATTAATTCTACTCCAAATTAAAGACTATTCCTACTTCTAATCAAATTCAACTTAGATTTTTCTTCTCTTGCTTGAATAGGTCTTCCAATAGCTCCTCGGATCTTCAATGCCCTCATTAGAAAGCCTCGGTTTTATGGGCATCTATTACTCCTCTTTGTTTTAGCATAAATGCTGACACGGTATCATTTATGTGGTTCTAGAGTGTATAAAGTTCCAAATTAAACCAAAAAAGAGAGCATATATAAAATTCAAGGGAAATTAGTAATATATTCTATGTAATTAGATTAAGATCTTGATATGATTTTGAAAAGAACATCAAATTTTTAAGAGAGCAACCCGAGGAAAGTGGAGACGTATGTGACAAGGTAACAAGGAATGTCAAAAATTGATGGGGTAACAAATACTATCTTACATTAAAAGAAATTTTAAATTGCACACCACAAATTTCAACTTAAGTTGATGCCATTCTAAGAGAAACATCATATTTTTCAAATCAGCAGTGAAATTAAAAATAGAAAAGCAAGATAACACTGATATCAGGACTGCATGTACCTTTGGACAGACAGCAGATACAAATTCAGTCTTCTCATTTCGAAACTTCTCACTTTGTGATAAGCATTTGTCAGCTTCTCCTTTCACTCTCAAAAAGATCGAGTCTTTCTAACAACCTCTTCCTGCGAGAAATCATGTGTTTCAATACATGAGTAATATAATACAATCACAGGACTGAGGTTAAGTTTAAGGATACAAGTAGGACATAAGATTCATAATTCACTATTAAACAACATGTTATTTTATCATGAAATTTGTTCATCATTGACTCACAAATTTCCTAATTATGTATTGTTTTCAAATATTGTGTCCATAAAATGTAAAATGCTTCAATCCTGTTGAAAAGTTGATGGAAATGAAACTTAAGACTATTGTATTTAGGACCTTTGTTATAGACCCTGCCAAAATCATTTTGTCAATTACTAAAACTCAAATGAGGGTAAACACAAGTAATGAAAGATTAACTGCTAGTCGATAGAGATTAAATTAGTTCTGAACTACTTCTGATGGTGAGCCCATTAACAGCGGCCCTACAGGTGACCCAAAACTGATTAGGTTCAATTTGAAGAAACAGAAAAGAACAAGCTGAGGGGAGAATGAACTAGGATGAACCTCTGAGTAAAGCTCAGACGGAGAGTCAAGATGATATGAACTTCTAAACCAGATGGAAGCAAGATTTGGATTCATAATTCTAGTAAGAAAGATGGGCAAGACTTTATATTCATCATTATGCTAGTATACAAGAACTTTATATCATGACGTTCCCAATCTGGAATCAACAATCTGTTATCTTGAATGAAGAATCTAACCAATTACTTATTTTGATGGGTATGTTATTCCATTTTGTTCTTTTGCTTATTCTGTGTTTTGATATGAATGCAACTCACCGCAGAAAACCTTTCATCTTAACTCTTTGCCAACTCTCTTTCCAAGTTGAGGGGATATGGAGGATTGCTTCTTGCATGAGCTTAAATTGCATGACCATAAGAGCTGCCAACTAACATGAAGGTACACAATGGAACGGCCCTCACCTGCTCATAGTTGTCTCAGGAAAAATAATGACACAAATTACCAGAGGATTGAGATAGGTCAACAGCATGTCTAAAATCATGATCAATTCTCTTGTGGAGATTCTTTGACTTTGAATTTGATTTGTGCTCATAGCCAATACCAATTTTGATGAGAAAAGGCTTAACTAATGATGACAGATAGTTTAAATTTTCGCAAATGTCCAATACCAAAAATACGGTCTTCTATTGGTTATTTCAGTTAAACCTAATAGGAAAGCATTACATTGCTGGTGCTACATATAAACCTCCAACTCAGAATAAAGTGTTATCCATATAGACCAACCAACTATACCTTTGCACAGAAGGCAACAGGGACATAAAGGTGATATTCAACTTTCATACACTTTTTCTAAAGAATTTTATTAAGACACAAAATGATCTTTAATAGGACATTGCTTTAAACTTTCACATTTGGATACATACTCTTCTTCCCCACCCAAAAAAAATTGAGAGATGTTCATACTACATGTAAATAAGACTAAATGAAAATGTGTAAACCCCATCTCCCACCCTTGACCCAAACAAAATGGAAAATCCTTGTTCTCCTCTCCGAGAAAATTTTTGACAAATGGTTAATATCACACTGAGTGTTGGTGATAGAGCATACTTATACTTTGATAAATCATACCTTTATTCCATATTATCAAACTCGTATGCATGATATTAAAGCACTTGTTTTAGGTAGGGGTGAGCAGAGTTCGGTTATAACGAAATAACCGACCAAAAATCAAAACCCGAACCCGAACCGAACCAAACCGCTCTAGTTCGGTTCGATTTCGGTTTTGTGTTTCAAAAACCGAACTTGACCGAACCGAACCGAATCTCTTACCCTATATATCATCCCACCAAATTCAATTTAGTGAATCATATAGTTCATAATAAAAACTGATGAAAACTTATCTCATTACTTCTAGCAATACCATCCTTTTTATGTTGAATATGTGAAAGTTATGTTAAGTACACCATCACAATTAAGAATAATATTTATATTAATATAGTTCTTTTTTTTCATTCTTGCCATTAAAAGTTAGTAATAATTATGTGAGTTTTGATATAAGAGCCCAAATATAGCGTAAAAGTTTTAGAATATGAAATTTTTAATTCACATTAAGGTTAGGGTCTTTTTCTTATTTTTAATTGGGTATTGAATATTTGAGATTAGAATATTAAAGGATGATAATATAATGGTGATTAAAAAATGTAAGAAATGATGGAAAAATATTGGCCTAACCGAAAAAACCGAAAAACCGAACCGAACTTAGTCGGTTCGGTTCGGTTCGGTTAGTAAGTCTAATCGGTTCGGTTCGATTTCGTAAAAATTAGCAAAAACCGAACCGAACCGACCGATGCTCACCCCTAGTTTTAGGTATTAAGCATAGTTTAAAATCTCAAATCGGTACTGGTATCGGCCAATATTTTTTAGTATCAATATTGTCAATATCAGCAGTAAAAACATCGGTAATATATACCAGCTCAGAGATTGGGCGATATTATAGGATTAATATCGTATTGGATACCTCAGAACTCAACACGATATTGCTGATATATAACATATTGGAATCGATCGATACTTGAAACCGTGACATGGTATTAAGATAATTTAGATTTCTCTGTATGGTTTCTACATCCCTCCTTTTCCAATGCAAATCCATTGAACAAAAAAAACAAGTTTTGCTCGTGTTAGATATAGGTGCAATAATAAGAAATGCTTCTGTGAACCAAAGAAGAGTCATTCTCCCAGCTCAGTATCCTTCCACAACATAATTCTAGTCTCCATGTTTAGTACTTGTTCCTCTCTTTTCTTGTAGTATATTATGGAAGTACCAATATGTCTCTTTTGCCAAGAGGATTTTTGGTCCATTAGATTTTTTAAGCTATATCTTTGTTTATGCTATAACTACATTGTCAATCATTTAATAAATGTTAGAAGTGTATGTTGTGCTTGACAGACAACAACTCAATAGAGGATCTATCAGATCTCAATCTCAGAACAATGAAATCAAAACAAGAAGAACAACCCAATCGCAAACAACAGATCTAACGAGGTTCGGCCAACGTGCCTACGTCCTCGGGGCAATCCACGGAGAGAGATTTCAATTAGGAAGATGATTACAATGGCTCTTAGCCTCTCTCAATACAAGAGAGCTCTTAGCCTTCTAATTTCGCAGGTTCTTCTACAAGATTCTAACCCTAGAAAACACTAGCAGCACTTAAATACAACAGGTTTCCAAACTGCAGATTTCAGCCCAAAACCCGACTGTCGGTCGACCGAGACGGTCGACCGACCCTTCTACCGGTCGACCGGTCCGGTCGACCGATTCCAACAGAGAGTTGGGCCCTTTACAGTCAGTCATTTCGGTCGACCGGGCGGTCGACCGCTCTCTGACACTGTGCACGTCGTGCACGTCCGGTCGACCGGCCCGGTCGACCGGAGAGCCTGTTTTGCTGCTGCTGCTTGTTTTCTGCTGCTGTTTTTCTTCGTCTTCGTCGTCGACTTCCTCGGCGATTACTCGACGACCCCTCGACGACCCCTCGACGATCCTAATCAACTTCCCATCAATAAACTCTCTCTTTCCAACAATTCTCCACCTCGGCGAAGATTCCAAAATCTGAGCCGACATCCAACGAACCCCAGTCTATCACCTGGCGAAATCGACACACGATCTCGGCGAAATTGACACACGATCTCGGCTTGCGCGCACCGGTCGAAATCGACACACGATCTCGGCGAAATCGACACACGATCTCGGCTTGGAATCTTTGGCTCATCTATTCCTGAAAACATCACACATGCCTTCCCTGCACTTCACCTTAGGAGAATTTCCATACCTGCCGATCACCATACTGTGGCTTCTACTCCGCAACTTCATGACCTCATGAAGACTTCCTTATGAGCCAACACTGACTCTCCACTGACTAGCTCTATCTAGTCTACCTGTCTTCCACTGACGGTCCAACCAAGTCTGCGTAGAGCCAACCAAACATCATCGGCTTCAACTGGATGCACACCCCTCCTTATGCAAGCTCAACATCTCCTCTCCGGAAGATAAAACTGTTCTTCGAGATCACAACCACTTCACCTCTATGTGAAGACCAACTGGCCACACCACTTCACCGCTACATGAAGTCTCTTCACCTTTACATGAAGTCTCTCCAACTCTACGTGAAGCTCCATTGACCACACTTCTTCACCTCTATGTGAAGCTCCAAACAACTTCTCGAGAACCCATACATAGCTTCATAAGAGTTGCATCACCAATGGCTGCGCCTTTACGGCTGCCTACGTACCTTTGCCCAAAAGGATCAAACCAACCGTAGTTCATTAAGATGAGCTTCATTAAGCTCCAATAATAGTACCTGTATCTGCAGCAGCGAACCTGTCAGACTGAATCATATGAACCTCTTCCCGACCATCATGGAGAGCAACGGCCTTCAACTTGAGCTTGTCGCGTTCACAAGCTTGAGATTCATCCTTCTTTAACCACGAATGTGGTCTCCCCTTGGTTCCAACGGCTGCACTCAACTCGACATCCTTTGCAATGTCGTCAACCTGTTCAGCATCTCCCTTGGTATCTTGAACTCCTCCCGGTGTCACCTCCGATGAAGTCTCCTCTGATGCCGAACTACCTGAAGATGATGAAGTAGCATCAACCTCCACCTGCTGTGATCTTCCCTTGGTCTTCGTCCTCTCCACCTGCAGAAAGACGATGGACTTCAACTCTGAAGTCTCTCCAACTGTGACATTCTTGCTCATAACTATCCTTTTGTCCTTGGGATCCCACAACCTGTAGCTGTTCTTCTTGACTCCCAAATAGACAAACCTCCTTGCTTGCGGATTCACCTTGCCATTCTTGGCACTGAAGTAAGCCGGACTTCCAAATTCCCGCAGCAAACCATGATATTGAGCTGTTTTTCCAGACCAATGTTCCAGTGGAGCTTTACCTCCTATCGCAGTCGTTTGATTCTTGAGATGGCTAGCATACTCAATCGCCTCAATCCAAAGCGACTTGTCCAATCCTGCATTGGACAATAACCTCCGAACCTCCTCCAGCAAGGGACGGACCACATCCTTAGCCAACTCATCTGTACCTGTTGAGAAGTGTGTAGCAATTCCTGTGTTCTGGCCAAACTGTAGGAATCGGTCAATGTCTATTCCAACATTACCAATGTAGAGCTACTTTATCCTCCTACCTATCTGCCTCTCCATTCTTCCGCTCCACTTCCTCAACACATCTAGGGCTTCACCCCTTTGTCTCATCGGATATATCCAAAACAGCCTAGATGAACAATCAATTATCGAGACAAAGTACCTGTGACCTCCAAGCGATGCCGTCTTAGCAGGTCCCCATACACTCACGTGAACAAGATCAAGAAGACCTTCATTATGGTGAGCACTGGTGCTGAAACTCACCTTCTTCTTGTCCAGAACCCTGTGTCCACCTTCTGACTTGCAGGTAGCAGCACCTTCTACTGATTCCATCTTTGCAGGAGCTCGCAAAGATTCTTCTTCTTGTCCGACCTTTCCCTGCCAGTCCTCTGAGCCAACATCATCTGAAGAACTTGAAGTCTCCACCTGATCTGTAATCGTACTACCCTTCAAGTAGTATAGATTTCCTCGGCGGACGCCCTTCATCACCACCATCGAGCCCTTGATCATCCTGAGATCGCCATCTCGAACAGATATCACCATGCCCGATGTTTTCAAAATTCCCACGGAGATTAGATTTCTCTTCAACTGAGGTACATACCTCACTCCTTTCAGCTCCCTTTCCATCCTATCAAACATCCTGATTCGGATTGTACCTACACCCTTCACGCTACATGGGTGATTGTCGCCCATAACGATCGAACACCCCTCCAGCTGCTCAAAGTTGGAAAACCAGCCCCGATTAGGGCATGCATGGTATGTTGTACCTGTATCCAGAATCCACTCATCTTTCCATGAGTTACCAATAATGGGAGAACTTACTGAAAATGAGAAACCTGACGAGTCTGAATCTGCTCCATCTGCCTGTGACCTGCTCCTCTGAGTATTCGTCACTTTTGCAAGATTTGTTTCAGCCTTCGACTCCTTCTTCTTCCCTTGAACTTTGAACAGTCCACTTTCCAGTGCCCTATCTCTCGGCACAAAATGCACTGATCCTTCCTCAGATCCCTATAGCCCAACCTAGACTTCGATCTTCCTATCACCTCCTTGCCCTTCCGCGATGAACTTCTGCTTCTTACTTCCAGTGCCTCCGCCACTGAGCTTGACTGTGAAGGATGCCTCTCATTCTTCCTTGTCTCATAGCTCATCAATGCAGACGACACATCATCATACACCAAGGTCTGCCTTCCGTTGATAAACGTCATCGTGAATGTCTCATACTCCTCCGGTGGGAGTGAGTTCAGGAGAATGACCGCTTTGTCTTCCTCTTCTACCACGACATCCACATTTATCAGATCTGTAAGAAGCTTTGTGAATCGGTTGATGTGCTCGTTTACTGTGCTTCCCCTCTGCATCCTGAACTGATACAGCTTGCTCTTAAGCTGCAACCTAGACTCCACGCTCTTAGTCAGGTATTTCTTAGCAAGAGTGTCCCACAGCTTCTTTGCCGACGTCTCATGTTGTGCAAGATATTTGATGTCTTGCGACAAGCATGAACGTATCAAGCCACATGCCGATCTGTTCATCTTCGCCCACTCTTCATCAGTGGTAATTGCCTTCTTCTTCTCCAATAGGAGCGTGTCCTCGAGGTTCTGTGCATTCAATGCATCCATGACCTCACACCTCCACATCCCGAAATTATTAGTTCCATTGAACTTAACAACTTCAATCCTGGAGTGATTCATTGTTTTCACAGAAGCAGTTTCCTCTGCCATTGAGATTCCTTTCTTTGACCCTCTAACTATGCGGAAGATCAAATAACTTGAGAATAGATCTATTACAGAGATAAAAAAGTGATTTTTTTTTTACCTCTCCCGTGAAACCCTAGCTAGAGTTTCTCACCAGATCTACTCCAAGCACTGATTCGACGAGCCTTCCCTGCGTCCACCTGAGATCGACACACGATCTCCTTGAACACCAATACCTCTGACCTGAGATCGACACACGATCTCCACCTGATCAGATCTGGAACCCTTCGAATCTTCAGAATATCCCAAGCGTAACCTGGCTCTGATACCACTTGTTGTGCTTGACAGACAACAACTCAATAGAGGATCTATCAGATCTCAATCTCAGAACAATGAAATCAAAACAAGAAGAACAACCCAATCGCAAACAACAGATCTAACGAGGTTCGGCCAACGTGCCTACGTCCTCGGGGCAATCCACGGAGAGAGATTTCAATTAGGAAGATGATTACAATGGCTCTTAGCCTCTCTCAATACAAGAGAGCTCTTAGCCTTCTAATTTCGCAGGTTCTTCTACAAGATTCTAACCCTAGAAAACACTAGCAGCACTTAAATACAACAGGTTTCCGAACTGCAGATTTCAGCCCAAAACCCGACTGTCGGTCGACCGAGACGGTCGACCGACCCTTCTACCGGTCGACCGGTCCGGTCGACTGATTCCAACAGAGAGTTGGGCCCTTTACAGTCAGTCATTTCGGTCGACCGGGCGGTCGACCGCTCTCTGACACTGTGCACGTCGTGACGTCCGGTCGACCGGCCCGGTCGACCGGAGAACTTGTTTTGCTGCTGCTGCTTGTTTTCTGCTGCTGTTTTTCTTCGTCTTCGTCGTCGACTTCCTCGGCGATTACTCGACGACCTCTCGACGACCCCTCGACGATCCTAATCAACTTCCCATCAATAAACTCTCTCTTTCCAACAGTGTAATCTAATCTAAACCAGATTATGAACAGCATGGAGCCACATGCACATAGGAAGGGGTGATGCTTATATCAATCGTGAAAGGAATGTGGAGTACTTAAAGGAGTTATGGTGCGGATATCCAGTTGAAAACACCAGAGACTTGGCGCGTGTACCAACAAAGAAGAAAGCGCGCAACATCTATTTGGTTCGAGTGAATATTGAACAAGAGATGTATTTTTTCTTGTATTTTTGGTTTATTTAGATTTTTAATTTATTTTAGTTTTCTTTTATTTACCGCGCAGTGTTATAGCTAACGCGTTAAGTTCCCACCTGGGGAGTACGTTCACAAGAATGAAACTCAAAGGAATTACCACATCGAATGTATTATGAGAATACAGTTTTGTGTTGCCTATATAAGAGGCCCCCATATATTTTTAAAATCAATCTATGGAATAAAGATTTTGAAATTTTCTCAAATCTGAATGAGATATGAATTTCAAAATATGAACCCTTTAGGAGTGTGAAACCCTAGAGAACCCAATTAGAAGTGTAAAATCCAAGTTGTATTTATACCCTCCCTTTTATAATGAAAAACTCAAAAAAAAAAAAAAAAATCAACTCTTCCCTCTCTCAAACTCTATCTCCTACTCAAGATTCCCTCTCTCCCTCACCTTCGTCGTGTGACAGCAGCCTCAATCCCCTCTTGCCCTCATGTCCTCAACAGCCAACCGCCGCCAAGCCCTAGCGCCCGAGCACTAGCCCGTGATCGACGACAACCAGTGCCCGAGCATTATAAACTATCTAAAAATCACTGAATATAAGTCGTCAAATGCAGAGCCCATACTTCAGACGGAAGACTGATAAAAAATATTGATGCAGTGTCAAGACGCGAGGCTTAAAGTATCACTACAAAATCAAAACGCGGGGCTCAAAGCCCGCGTCTCAGCATCACTGCAAAGCCAGGGCGCGGGGCTCGAAGCCCGCTTCTCAGCATCACTGCAAAGCCAAGATGCGGGGCTCGAAGCATGTGTATATTTCCCCAACAAAATAAGCACAAACTTGTCACGTTAATAGTAAACTTCTGGCTAGCCATTTTTCTTAATCCCCAATAGGATTATTTAAGTTAATATTATACCTCTGATAATTTATTCTATTTTCCACCAGAGTCCCCTATCAATTTTCTCTCATAGAGTGGTAGGTCCACAAGCTCAATCATTACAATGTTAACACTACACCTTTAACAGTGAAAAAGTTTCAATACTCCCCAGTAAGTACGAACTTTCACTTGTCGCTTCCCTACATGGAGGCACAAGTCTTTAAAAAGTTAACACCACCTCTGGCAGCCCAAACTTCATTTACTAATTTTCTTCAATATAATAACAGTTCCTCAAAATTGTTCATATTGCAAATCAACTCTTGACATGTTAATATTACACTTCTGACAGATTACTGTTAAGTTTAATATCACATCTCTAATAGTGATCAAGTTGCTACCAAGTTCAATATTAAACATCTGACAGTCACTTTTCTCAAGCCTCCATATCGAAGCTAAGAAGGGCGATGCTAAGTTTAACATCACACCTCTAGCATTCAGTTCATTGTTAAGTTTAACAATACACCTGACAATGACTTTCCCTCGAACTTCCGTATCGCGGTCGAGATGACCTAAGTTTAAAATATGCCTCTAATATTACCTCTACTGTTAAGTTTAACAATACACCTATGACAGTGATATCTTCAATTTTTTTCAAACGAAACTAAAATCCTGTGGAGCTAAGTTAATAGTACACCTCTATCTCACCTCCTTGTCAAATTAATATCACACCTCTGACAAAATTCAATCCAATCTGTTAAGTTAATATCACACTTCTGACGGTAAAGAAATATTTAAATCACCGACGGGTCTAGTCTTACTTGTTATTCTCGTCAACAGAATGAAAATTAGTCAAAGCGTTACATATAACCAGAATTGGATAATGGAGCTCCCTGCTGTTTATTTTATTTTTTTTTGCTGAAGAGAGGGAAATTCAAATAATGTTAGATAGAGAAAGAGGAACACAAAGACAAAGAGAAATCATACAAAGCAAGAAGAAGAAGAAAAGAAGAAATCAACAAAGCAAAAGAAACATTAACCCTCACAGGTCACACAAACCCTATAATCTTTTTTCGAGGGAATCACAAAGCCTGATATCATGTTTGACATGCAGCGTTCCTAAAACGCACAACATTCCATCAGAGTGGCCAACCAACATACATCACAGATACAGAATACAACTGAAATCTCAAGAAATGAAACAAAGAAAGCAAACATCAACAACTACAGGACATGTAACATAGCAGAGTCGTCACTATCGTCATCATACTACATCAAGATATGCTTGTTAGACTACGCACAAAATGGATTGCTGTTTCAGAAGAGATTGACAATCTAACAACAAAACCAGAACACACACACAATCAGAATCAAAGCCGCTGCCGCTTTTCTCCTCATTCCTTCTTGTTATCCGCTTCAGCCCCCCTCCTTGTTGTTGCTGTGTCTGCCCTTGGCAGGAGTCACTAGGCTATCGAATTTGTCCGTCTTCCCCAAAAGAATCTCAATCTAAATTGAAACACACAGCGGGCACCAAGACGTTAGCCATTGCTTTCGTAAAATCATTTAACTCGCAATCATTTATCACCTTTGCTTTGCGCACAACGCGGCCCTTGGACTCGTCCTTGGTGCCTACTGTGGATGTCAGAATCTCTGCTCTCATTATAGAATTGAATGAAGATGAATTCGAAAAATTTATGCAAACTTAATACAATTTGAAATGCCTCATATTTTGCAAGTAAAATTCTTGTTCTTGCTCTTCTCAGTGGCAAGGCCATTGTTCTTGAGGATCTCAGCGACTGTAACAACTGTACCGATCGCTGAAACAGAAATCATCAAATTGTCAGTTCAATAACGAGAATAATTTTTTTTTTTTTTTTTTGGTGGAGAGGAAGAAGATCAAATGTACTCGCTATAAAATATATGTAAACAAAGACTATTGGTCAGTGCCATGAACTTGTGATTTATAATCGGTTGATCTGTGAAATTAAGAGATACAATTTCATTTTTTTTGGTTCAAAATACATGTAATCATTACAGATTAAAGTGAGAGCATTTTGACGAAAATAAAGAGGGCTTCTGCAAGCGGATTGGATTCAGTTTGGTCCACTGACCGATTCAAAATCCTCAAGCGTAAGTAGTTAAATAAAACAAAATTAAGAATATATATTACAGGATCAAATCTAGCAAAAGCTGGAGAGAGAAGAAAATTTTAGTGAAAGAAAACCAAGATATGGCGATTACCCATGCCGAGAGCAGAGAGCTCGATCTCGTTGTATTGCTGCATGTACCTCTGCAAAATTACACCAAAAAATAAAAATCCATGAAGTTGTTCATTTATTAATTACTAGGAATGGAATTACTTACATTTCAATTTCATGGAAATTAAATGAGAAAAACAGATTGCACAACCGATCGTGAAGACAATGAGAGATTGATTGACACAAAAAAAAAAAAACAAATAGCCCTGATTTCTAACAGATCATAACAGAACAAAGAAAATGCAAACTCGGTAAGTACATTATATGAGAAATCTTTCAACAACAAAAAAAAAAAAAATGCAAATTAATTTATGAAATTAACCTTGGCGAGATTGACGTAGAAGTAGAGCGGCTTCTTGTTGGTAGAGACCTGGATCCGGTTGTTCTTATGGGGCCCCGCCGCCACGATCGCCGCCGGGTTATTATTCGCCACCTCCATCTCCTCCCTCTCTCTCTCTCTCTCTCTCTCTCTCTCTCTCGATGTAGAATTTCTCGATCGCTCTCCTCTCTCGCTCTACAATTTCTCTCTCTCTCTCTCGTTCTCTCCTCTGGGCTGCTTTTATGGCCGCCCTTCGGGGGTGCCTGACCAACGGCATCGCGCCACGTGGAGCCGTCCCGTTGGCCAGGTGGTTTCGTTTAGTTTCTCCATGGCGGTTATTGGGCTGGTCCGTACGATTCGGTTTTTTGTTCTGTTGCGTTTCGAAAATGTGACGTGAATTAGTACCCTTTAACTTCGTTATAATCACGAGAGAACCATACAAACGGGTCGGCCCAACTCGTTCTGATCTGAATCAATCTCCTCGGATCGAAATCGAAATCCGTTACTGTTTGGTTTCCTGCAAGCCGCGGAAAAAAGGATAAGTGAAATACAGGAAGGAGAATGTGAGGAAAATATAGAAAATTAAAATGTGTACAAATAATTTTTTTGATGTTTAATTGTAATGTGAAAGTGTAAGTGAAAAATTATATTGTATCTTTCGATATTTGATTAGTAATATGAAAGTGGAAATGAAAATTTTCACCACAAAGTTAATTGCAAAATAATATTAAAATAAATATTAATTATAAAGTTATTTTTAGACTGTATTTAGATTGCAAGTGAGATTTATATGACCATAAAATTAACTGTTTTGAATTACAACTGAGATTTACTTGATCATAAAATTAACTGTAACACCCTGCAAGTAAGAAAATAGTAGTATAAAGAGAGGTGTAAAAGAGAAAAAAAGAAATAGGTTGTCTCATTTCTCTTTTCCGATTCCAAATAAAACACCAAAAGTGAAAATGGCCCACTTCTGCCCCCAAACCAAACACAACACACAAAACATACGAGGACTGGGGCCACACTTTTTCAATTTTGTTTTCCCTTTTCTCTTTCTTCTTCTTCTGCTTCTTCTTCTTTTCCTCTCAAAAGTATGCTCTCCTCTCTTGAGCATGTATACTTTTTCTTCCACAGCACAAAGGTTAATTACTAGGGAAACTCAAAGCAACTGGACATGAGAATCAAACTTATGACCAGCCCTTTTTTTAACTCCAGTAGAACGACGCTAACCATTTGAGAAACAATTTAGCCATCTCATTAGATACCTAAAAGCTTTGTGATTTGGTTTAAAGAGAATAATGTCAGAGGTGATGTGGAGGAGATTGGATAAACATTAATTTCCATGTCAAACAAGAGAAAAAATCTAATAGACTAAATAACACATAATACCAAATTTCACATACCTTGTATTATCGAACTATGCATTAATCAAATGAGATAGACTTGTGTAGTTCTGAAAAAATTCGAGCCTGAATTTTTTCCACTCGAATACAACAATACATCATCCGATTAGAAGACTCATTCCGCTGAAATTGATTTACATTATTTTAAGTACTTATAAAGCAAAAACTAAGTATTTTAAATACTTTTTGCCCATGCATCAAGTAGGAAAAAAAAGTATAGCCTAAATAGTGAGTCAGTTAGTTTTACATTGTAGAACATTTAAAACCTAATAAAAATTGATTTTTGTGGATTTTTAAATGTTTAGATCATGATCAAATGGCCAGATCAAGAATATGTATGTCTAAAAAAATAAATCTAACCAACTCCATTTTGCGCCGCTTGAGGATAGGCAAAATTATTCAAAATACTTGATTTTAATTTTTTTAATTAGTTTAAATAATATAAATCGATTTCAACTGAGTGGATCTTGTATTTAAATATTGGATATTGGTATTTGAGTGAGAAAAATTCGGACTCGAATTCTTTCACAACGGCACAAGTTTATCTCTTAATAAAACTATCAAGTATGGAATAATGATAAATGTAGTAAAAAAATTAAGTGATAAAAGAGAGAGAATTATAATTTGGCATTCATGGGAAGGAGGTGCGCGTGCTCTGAAGGCATGCATCAGCTCATGCCTTAGTCCATGCTGGGCCTGCCGGCTGATCTCCGATGAGGCAAGTACATCAATTTCCATGGTCCTCACCATTGGCGGACTCAGTAGTGGGCTGGGTCAGACTACAGTCCGATCATTTTTTTATATTTATGCTTAAACTCATTTTTATTTTTTGTTCTTTTTTATATATTGTCTTACACCCCTTTCTATGTTGCTTTTTTAGCAAATTTATTCCTAATTTCACTCCTGATTTAGTGGAGAATATTGTTTTATTCTTTTGATAAATCATATAATTCATGAGTATATGTGATAAAAAATTATAGCCCACCTTAAAAATTTTTCCTGATTCCGCCTCTGGTCCTCACATTGTACGAACAGGGAGAATAATCACAAGTTGTATGTCGGATTGTGAAATAAGAGAGTGACATTTTGAGGGAGAAATTTTAGAGGAGAGGAAGAGAATTGGTTGTTCCTTTGTTTGGTCAAAACGGATTTGTAAAGAGATGGATTAAAGTCATTCGTAGTACATCCAAAATCTCAAGGTTAATGTGTGAGTTAAAGGTAATATATTTATATTTTAACACATTTTCACAAGTCGAGTTTTTTTATTTTTATGAATCAATATTTGAGTTGCGCGCTGTAATATTTTTCTTTTAATTCACTCTTTTTTAAAGCACGCCTGTAAGAATTAAATTTGAGTTGCTCTGATATCATATTAAAAGCTCTACCATTACAGCAAAACTCTAAAGTTAAATGTAAGTATTCTAATAAGACTAGAGATATTCGTTAAAACATCAGAGTCTGAATGTTAACAAAATCCTTACTCGATATTTGTTTAGTTTACTGGTAAGCTAGTAGATTTTTTAGGTGAATCCAAATAGCTCCAAGATAAATATAAAACCACGAGGATAATTTTATATGAACATAAAAATTAACCCAAGAAATTTTGATGGGTTCAAGTGGCTGATCAGAGCATACAGACCCTAAGTTTAAATTTCATTTCTCATTGCAAATAAATCTAATAATCCTCCCAAAAAATGAAAAATTCAAAGAGAAATAAATAAGGGATGTAGAGATTTAAGTATATTTTTCTCTATAGTAAGTATAAATGGTTCATGGTCTTAAACATAATGAATTTTTTTTTCAGGTGGTGAATATTGGGTTCGATTCATGCGTGTGAGCCACACACACATACAATAAGAGGGCCAATCACGCGTTGACACGTAGATTGAAACAAATATTATCTTTTATAATATGTATGTGAGGCCCACACACATAACATATTATAAGAAGATCAATATACGTGTCAATGTGTGATTAGCTCTCTTATTGTATGCGTGTGTGGCTCACACACATGAACCGAACCCGTGAATCTTATGCTCTGAACTAGGCCCTTTTATCAAAAAAATTAATGACCAATACACACATAAAAGACCTAAAATGCTGATCAAATGGGTTGGTGTGTTAATAAAACCGCACACGCAACGACGAATACAATAAGGAAACTTAGGGGAAGCTCATCTTACATAACCACACTCTCGTAATAATCCTTGCTTACATGGATCCTCTAGGGAATGAAAGAGATCAGAAAAATCCGTCCCTCGCGGGAGTTCTGGGTCAGTTAGAGCTCCAAGCTCCTCACGGTCATAAGCTCGATCCTGCCGCGTGTGAACATTTTATTCCCCGATGTTGGTCACTGAACATGATTTGAATTTTCTCCTGAGCGGTTCTCGTTTCAAACCCAACGTCGGTGGATTTAACTAACTAAAAGAAAACATTCCATGTGCCATATCTATTACGAGTGCGCACAGGGCTTAGTCAAACTTTTTGTTGAATGATAGGCAAAAGTAATGCTCCCACTTGATAAAGTCTAGAGCCCCGTAATGGTTAGAAATCGCTTTAGCTTATTTTATTTATTTTGATTTGAATGTCAGTCGTAGCGAGACTTGAACCGAGAGACCCCACAACCCAATCCCCACTTTTTACTTAGTGAGCCAGACCTCACTGGCAGAAATAATTTCATTGATTTTTATCTAATCTTTGGATTCTTGTTCAACTTAGAGTCGCTAATGTTTCTCCAAGCAATTCTACAATAACTTTACTATCACAATGTAAAGAAATGACATGCATATAATTATATGCATGTGCTAGCTATTGGCGGCCTTTGCAAGTTTACCCCCACTAGACTAATTAACCACAAGGACACTAATCTTTTTCAATAATCTTGCTAACGCGATGGGCATCTCTTTGGGGAGTACTGAGGAGGAACGGGATCATACTTTTAATGGGGTGCGTAGGAGAAAGTCAGACAGAGTGGCCTCTCGCCTTAAATCCAAAAGGCTGCCCAAAACTCATCGCACATAAGTTAGCAGCGATGGATTGCCCCTTGCGTGTGTCGGCGAGCGGATAGACATTTGGTTCTTATGGGCGGACTTTCGGAGATCTTCTAGAGTGTGTGTTTTCGAGACTATTGAGGGTTCTACGACATGCTTTTGTGTACTTACTTATAGTGTCATTTTGTTTTTGGGTAGAAGGAGCGTGTTTGTACTGTGGATAAAAAGAGTGTATATTGGACCGTGACACGAGTGTTTGATACTGTGGAAGGAGTGTTTCCGTATAGTTTCATTATAATCTCTTTAATGAAACGAAGTGGGCTTTCTCCCTTTCACTCAAAACACTATGAAAGCAAAGTTTTGTCTACATTCAGACCCAGATAATGCCTCACATTGATTACTTTTAGTGCCCCCCGTTTGGTTCTTGCATATACCTTCATTTAAACAATCTACATTCACATATGACTCCTGAAGCATATTATTGTTATATTTTTCTTAGAGCGTCTTTGGCAAATCGGGGAAAATCAGAAAACTGACAAATTTTCAGTTTCCCAGCTTTCTATGGAAAGCTCTCTGTGTGGGATCTGCAATATAGCTTTCCAAACATTTTCAGCCTATTTCGAGTTGGAAACAAAAAATTGGGTCAAAGAGGCTGTTTGGTAGGGCTCACGATATCATTTTTTATATCTAGAAAATACAAAATTGTAAAACTGACAGTGAGGCTCGCAAATCCATCACTTTTCTCCTCTTCTACAAGCAAATAAATATGCCCTTAATAAGAAGCGGTTCAGCTGTTACCCCACTCTTGAACCGGGCTCAGCTGTCAACCAAAATTTAGCCCTAAACTATGGTCTCAATTAGTTTGCTAGTTGTTGCTTTAAACAAGTTTTAAACCAATAATTAGGATTGATGAAGAGTAAAGAAAATGATGATAGAGATCTGATGGGGGGTTTATCATTTATTTTGAGCAGAAAGATGACTTTTAAGACAAGTAGACCACAATTTGGATACTCTAACAAGTACCCAATCAGAGTTAACCCTGTCCGTACATGGAATATTCTACGAACATCCCTTGAGATTGGCTTCTGTGCAAATTCATAGACACCGGGGGCTATTAAATTAAAGAAATTTGTAGAAGGGGGCATATGTAAAAAAACCCTCGATACTTGTTCCGAGGCCGCATCAGTTACGTCTCTATCAAGCCAGATGGAAACGCCTGCTAGTAAAAAAGAGAACAAAGACTTTGAGAATAAATAAAAAGCTAAAATTTGTACTTTAACAAGCTAAAAGTTTGAAGATATGGTACTTAATTATTTTTTGTTGCTGTATATAAATGTTTTATATTATTAAAAAAAAAAATGCAATCACAATCTATTAACAATAAAACGAAAAGTCAAAATTAATCTTTTCTTTCAACTTACTTGGACACTCTAAAATTTTCACAGATATTTTAGTTAAATATCTTATTGCTCTTTTTGTTGTATATAAATGCTTATAGTTTTTTTTAGAAAAATGCAATCACAAACTGTTAACAATAGAGCTAAAAGGACAAAATTACTCTCATCTTTTAATTCTATTTTCATGACAAAATTTAAGTTCCAACTCTAGTTTTCAAAGAAACACAACATAAGAAAACATGATTAAAATTTCTTCAAAAAAAGGTGATATATGATGATTCTGAAAAGATTATTTTTTATTAATTTTTTTTTATGATGGTTTTGAAATTTCTCCAAGTTTATCCGAAACAAGCTATATATAATTTCAAAATTTGTCCTAAAATATTTTCTAAAGTGATTTGGGGCAATAATTCTCAAAGAAAATGTTATAGAGAAAGAGTTAGATGAGGACAAGTATTGAGTTTGCAGTTCATGAATTTTAAGAAGTAGAATAAATAAGTTTAAAAATAAAAATAAAGAAAAGGGTATAATTGCTCAAAAGATCACAGGTTTCTTACATGAAAATATTCCAAAGAAGATTATAAAAATAGGCAAATAGCGTATATCAAAGTACTAAGAGATAACACTGTAAAAATATTTATGTGCAACAAAGAAATCAACAAGGAATTTAATGCAATATCTATGAAATTTTTGAGTATTAATGCAATTTAGCAATAAAAAAGAAAAATATTAAAAATTAAAAAGCAATAAATTCTTTTACACAATTAAGTAATGAGATCGTATCACCGGCCGTAATCGAAAGCGGTCGGTATCGCCCAACAACCCGTGAGGACAACGAGCTCAATTAAAAAAAAGGCCCGTCTCCAACATTCGAATTTGTTGGCGGTAAGCTTACCCACTTCCCGCGGCGGAATTTAAGGGGGGATTCCGCCAAAGAATCCGGACCCACGACCAGAAAATTTCGGGTAAAAAAATCGAATATTATTTGTATTTACCGTTCATTTAACGCGCAACGTGCGGTTGAAAATCAGCCGTTCAAACTCGTCCTGATCAAATCTGACCGTTAAAATTTCGCCTCGCACGAATTATTCGAGCGGGGTCCCGTACTTGTTGGGTTCGACAATGAAAGACAAAGCTTTGGTTTTTACTCAAGGGCGTCACTTTTTTGAAAATCGCCGTCAGGGGACTGTAATGGTACTTTGCACAATGACCCTTGTTTTCACTTTTATTTGATTTTGTATGTTGACTTTAAGGCGCAATATTGGTGAAGTGTGCCAAATATTAAAATAGAAGAAAGGAATGGGATAATGGGCAAAATGGAAAGAGCCATAAATAGCAAAACAAAGTTCGTCGATGCCGTGATAAGTGGAGGAGCGAGGACTGAGGAAGGAGGAGAGAAAAAGTTAGGGTTCTCGATTCCGGGCACTGATCGAGATTCTTTGGAGATCTTGAGCTCGAAGATCGTAAGAAATATTTCTCATTTCTCTCGTTTTCCCTCTTCAATCGTCTCATTTTTGTTTTACTCGTCTCGTGTTGTTTCTTTGTCTTTAGCACTGATTGATGTAATGTGAGTAAGATTTTATTTAGAAGAATGTGATTGATGCTAGTTTTAGTGGATCAAGCACTGATTCAGTAGGCTTTGCTGGGATTTGATCCCATTTATGGGTGAATCTGATGGAGTATGAGGGCTTATGTCCCCAGGTTTTTCTTGCCCTTTTTAGATTTTTGGACCGATTGATTAAAACACGATAAAATCTGGAACTTTTTTGTGGATTGGTGATGCTTGCCTCTCTTTGATTGCTAATTTAAGCTATTAAGGGAAGATTGATAATTTTGTCTGCAAGTGATATTGCTGGATTTGTCTTATTGCTTGACATTTTTTAGCTTTGTTTGCATATTTGATGTTTGTCCGAAATTAAATCTGCACTTCATTTGCTTTGTTTGTTTTGTTGAAAGGTCTGTTAGAAGAACTACTGTCTTTGTGATATTATACATGTAGAGGTCAGTAGTTTGTATTGATTTGTCTCATTCCATATTTTGCCGTTCAATAAAATATTGGCATTCTTACTTTGTTGGCTAATTTCATGTTTCTTCAATGGCGAAATATGCATTTCACATGTTTTATTTATTTTGTATTTTTGTGGATTCACATCCACGCCCCCCCCCCCCCCCCCCCCCCCCCCGCGCGCAAACACACACACACCCCACATCCATACACACAAAGAAATAAAGAAAAAAGAACACTGTATTGAACTTTGATGCCTGATTTCAGTTCTCCTACAAATAAAGGAGAATAATTTCTTAAAACTGTTATCATTTAATAGATTTCGAATGCCACTTAAAGTATAGCCATCGTTTTCATAAAAAAGGTATTTTTTTTGTTGCTATTTTGAACATATTAGTGAATCTTCTAGCAGTATGTGAATTTTTCTACAACCTATCTAAATCATTGTTTTGTGATTTAAATAATATAGTTATTAACTTAATAGTTGAAGGATGATATTTTTACGAATTAAATAACTCTTAAGAAACTAACAATTTTTGCTGTATTGATATGGTTGAAGATGGAATTGCAAAGTCATTTGTTTATGATGTGCTTCAAGTCTGTCTCCGACAAAGTTTAACTTATAGTTGCGTCGGATTGGGTTGATTGGCCTTTGTCTACCATATTATAATGTCTTTGCTGTCTATAAACATTTGTATGCATATCTTAAACTAATTTCTCTCCGGGTTAGAAAGAGGGAAGAAAAATGCTCTGGCATTTGAATGACACATTAGTTTATGATATGCGGATCATACTGTAAATCATGTTTTACACATGGTTATTTTTTATCTCTTGTTTTTTTATACCAGAATTCAGTTTCAACATCTTAATGTCATCACCTGTAACTAATTATGTAGCCTTTCGAGGAAAATAACCATGATACTTAGCTATGCAAATTCGTATGAAATTACTACGCAAATTGATATTCCAGAGCTACATATACTTAGCTATCTTTTGTCATGATAATCTCTCAAAATGCTGAAAGTCCATGATACCTGGGACAGTTCAGATGTTTAGCCTAGAGTTTTCATGTTTTGCATAAATCCTGTAGAGGCTTGTCAGACTGACTAGTTTTTCTCTCTTTTTCAGGCTTCCTGGCTTTGCCCCCCTTCTTTTGTTTCTTTCTGAACAAATGCCATAGCCTTGTCTTGATCTTGGGACCTCTCATAACACAACCCTTTTTTTACCACTGGGACAGGCTTCTGTGGACTAGCAATTAGTTTGCGTAAATAATAACGAGATATTTTAGAATTCCTTTTGTAAGATGCCATTTTGGACAAGAAGATATCACAACATGATCATGAGGGCTACAGGAGAAGTTTCAATTTCTCTGGAGCCAAGACTTGCCATTCTTACTATTGTTAACAGTTGGGACACTGTTCTGGAAATTTTGATTAGAATTATTTAGTTCATGCATCTCTTACATTCTCTAGAGACAAAGAGCATCATTTAATTGAGGTGTCATTTTTATTATCTCTTGTTGGGACTTGTTGATATTTTGTTTTCTACCTTGTGGCTTAGATGGACGGGCTTTGACATTGGTGGTCCCCTATTAGGTTGTATGCCTCATTGATATGTAGCACCAACAAACAGTTTTTTCAATGCTACTGTACTATGATTTTACATATTATTTTGACCGCCTTAAACAATATTCTTGTCATTCTAACAAAATATATGCTATGTAATTTGTGCATTAAGTTATGTTACATCAAGTGAGAAGAAACTAATAATGAAAACCATGCATCTTTGTGTTAGACTGTGCGGATCTTTCATCAGGATGATCCACCATGTAACCTGGCAAGTTAACAAGTATATATATCATTAATCTTCTCTCTTTCCTCTGGAGAACTGTGATGTTTATTATTGATAGGTGCTCAATGCTGTAGTATTGTTCTTTCCTTATCTTTATATTGCTGAAGTAATTTATTTTTTACAGGATGTTTATTTTGAAATGTACTGATATAATATTCAAGCATATACCTTATCACCAATCCTTTTTGTTGCTCTTTATACGACATTCTTATGCTTCTTTGGAAGGATAAACAGGCTATTAGTTGCTATTATTAGTTCTTAGGAAGAAGAATAATGACAAATTATCTTCCTGTGTCTAAACTAATCAGGACAAGTGAGGTAAGCAGATGGAAATTTATGGGTTATTTTTTATTGTAAATTTTGATCTCAAATTCTTAACTGGTTATTGCTGCATGTTTGTAACCTTGTTGAATAACTGATCTATTTTTCTTTACTTGAAACTAAAACAAACAGAAGTAATTGAAACTAAAACAAAAGAAATAATCATCCCTTCATTGTTTGAGTGCAGATTAAAGCTTTTTTGTTTTCATTTTTTGTTTTTGCTTTCTAAAAACCTTCACTATACATTTTTCTTAATATCTCTTTTTGTGTTTCTGTAGCTCAATGGGAAAGGAAGTTCTAGACATGTGCACAGATGAAGAGTCAGATTGTGTTCTGATTTCTTCAGCTTCTGATAACCCTGAAAGATCTGATGATCATGCTTCTGAACCTCACCTGCTTTCTGGGATGGAGGAAACTATAATGGGGAATTCTGATTCTCGTGTTGATCCAGTCACTCTAGGATCAGAAGAAGATGGTGCCAAGGAAGATATTATGACATATCCAGTGGAGCTATCTATCCATGGACTAGATAACTGCTTCAAGGAGCAAGAACTGCCTTGTGTTGACAATTTGAATTTAGATGCTGAGACAGAAGAGAAGAAAAGGGTGAACAGGTTAGTGCAAAAACCAACAAATAGCAAAAATTTGGACCATCCAGTGAAGCTGGCTTCAAAATCAACTGCCGGATATGTGAAGTCCAGTCACACTGTTCCCCAACCTTTTGCTCTTGCCACTGACAAGCGTGCTTCGGGTGGAAATCGTGCTTTGCTTCCTAACGTTGCTGGTGATGGGAACAAAAATTCCAATTCGGATAGTTTGCAGTCACAGAACCTGTTGAAGAAGGCCCAGGTTATTTCTTTTTCTCCCCTTTTTTCTTTCTTGTTTAGCTTGTATTCCTACTTATTTAATTCATTAATGCCTCACGCGCCAGTTTTAGGTTATTCTCCAGGAGTAACACAAAGTACTGTGGAATTTTCTTTTTAATTTTCACATTTTACACTGGCTGCTATGTTCTCATGTCTCCACTTGAGATCTCAAGTTATTTCCTACGATATTGAGAGCATCTTTACATCTCTCTCTCTCTCTCTCTCTCTCTCTCTCTCGTGCACTTTAGTTTTATTATCCTAGTCTTTCTCTATAGCCAACTTCTTTAATCTGCATTTTAGATTCTATGTTTTGTCTTGTGAGTACCTATTGCAATAAAGTTCACATCTTACTGACTTGTTGCTTCACTACTGTACAGTTTCAGGCATCAGAGTTATGCTTCTTCTATCCCAGTACTTTCTTTCTATTAGTTTTGCACTCTTTCTTTCTTCTTCCATTTATGCTATCTATCCTTATTGCGATTTTCATTTGTAAATAAAGTTTTAGTTTCCTCCTCACTCATCTCTCAGTTCTCATATTCGAAACTTGTTATTTCTATCACATGCACAATCCTTTAAAGTTCAATGGTTGAATACACTATTTTTAAGCCCCTAGATATTTTGTTTTAGTCTATCCGGTTGGTGACTTCAGATCTCAGGGCTATGTTTGCACTTTTATTCCATGCTTCCATGATGTTGTTAGTTGTTTTTGGGGAATCATACTGGGGGGATGCGCACCCTGTATCTTTTGTAGTCTGGTGTAGGAAGTGAACATATTTGGGCTTCATATCGCTATGACATCTGCAACTAATGCTTAGGTATTACTTTTATGATGCATTACAGGGTAAACTGCCTCTTACATCAAGGAAGCCTCTGCAGCCTGACAATACAAAACATACTGATGAAGAGGATTCTTGCTCTGTTGCTTCTTCGTATCCTTTTGCTACTCTCTTTTCCACCACTTTTTTTTTGCACTTTTCTAATGATGGTCATCAGTATTTTCTTAACAATTGTAGAACTGCGGCATCTGTGAGGACATTGAAAGGCAGGGCTATGGTGGCATCAGCACCTACATTTAGGTGCAGCGAGCGTGCTGAAAAGAGGAAAGAGGTAGCTCCTCTTATTTTTTTGCATGTGTGACGAATAAGTATTTTGTGGATCTGCTGTTTTCATGTACAAAATTCTAATGGCTTTTTCTTTTTTTAATCCTTTCTCTTAGTTTTACTCAAAGTTAGAAGAGAAACACCAAGCTCTTGAGGCAATGAAAAACCAATGTGAATCGAGAACAAAGGTATATTCCGCTGTTTCTATCTTTAAGCATACTGGTGCATACAAAAACATACCTCTTCTTTTTATCACACGTCTTTTTTCATGAAACATAAGCAAGAAATAAGAAGGGGTCTTGATCTTTTTTATTGGTATATCATTCTATTTGATATTGACCATATTGTTGTTCCAAAACTTAAGGCATTTGCTAAAACCATTTAAAATTTGATAACTTGACCATGCATATGCCAGCGAATCTCGCCTATATTTGTGGAATATAAAAACTCTTAAGGACTAAAACATTCTTTATGTGGCTGCTATATATCATTTTTCAGTCCCCTAATGACAAACACTCATCCAATGGGCTATGGATTATTCATGAATTATTCAATTAGTTATATTGCTAAAATTTGTAGTTTCACTGCGCTTGCTCTAGGTTGCAGAAATAGTACAATTTCTAATTCAATATGTAAAAATCAGCGAATATAAGAAGCCTCCTTGAAATTTCAAATTCAAAATCATCATCTGCCGCTTGATTTTGGATGGGCGCCCCTCCTTGACATGAAACCACTTAAGATTTGTTAAATCTCATTTAAATTAATAAACATTCTTGTAGAAATTTGCAACTTCAAAGATATCTGGACTAATATCAAAATACCAAGTATAACCACCAACAAACTTGCAAACGTCAATAATTTATTTGCAGTAACTTATGTTAGGACTATGAAATAGTTGTGATTATCAAGGCTGTTTTGTGGGCATTGCTGTTACATTTTATTGTATATTTTCTTGGTTTTTCAGTATCTTGTATATATGACAACAATTGTAATTTGGCCCATGCAATTTTGCCCTACTTTCTTCAATCCATTATCATTTTGGTGAAACTTAGGAATAAGTTCCGTTGTCCATGCGTAATCTCACGATGGCATGAACCCAATCTGCACTACTACAAAGAGATTGCATTCAATTTGTAAAGCATCTTAAAGGTATATAAACAGAAAATGAACAACAGCATCTAAAGTTTCACATAAGCGAGCCAAAAAGATCGTGGGGTTCGTGAAATTCTCCAATAGGTAATGGAGATCTCAATGAAATCCTGAAATAGAAAAAGAAGAAGGAAGGAAATGCAATTCGTGTCCTGAGGTGAAAGACGCATTTTATGTTTGATCAGAAATTACATTTCAAAGGGTTCATCCTGACTCCCAGTCACCACCACTCAGTCTGGGATTGGGTTTTGACAGTAACCTTTCCCATGAGTCAGTCATTGAACTTGTTAATCATGAGCATGCAGTTTCAGAGTGTAGAAGGCCAGTGGTGTGAGTAGATAGCTGTTCTGTATGTGGCCTAACATGGTCTAGATGTGCTACATGAAGTATGTTCACATTGTTTGGAAGCATCCTTGGATTTTATATTATGGCTGTATATCCCTTCATGTGGACCTTAGGGCAAAACAGGAAATAAGAACCAGTAAGAGCAGCAATTAAAGCAACCTGATGAAAACCATTGCACATGGTATGTTCCCTCTGAAACACTTTTTATACTGTCTGGAATGTTGAGTGATACAATATTAAATTTAACTTAAGATTGTACTTGGCTCATATTTTGGAGTGAATCCATGTGCACAGGGTTGAAATTTTATGCTTAAGATGAGAAAATAAGAGTTGTGAAGGGCAAAGACAAGACTAATGCTTGTTTTATTTAAATCGGAAAGAGTCCAACTTACTTTTCTTCATAAATTAGTGTGTGCATGTGTGGTGGTGACGTATCGTAGAAAATTAAATTATTTCCCCATTTCTGAGAATTTAAGATTTTTTTTTTGTTTTAATGTTTTTTTGATTCACAATCTATTTTGTCTTTTGATTACCCTGTGATTTATTGCTAACGTGGATCTTTTGCATCTTTCTGTTCCACCTGTTATGGTGTGGCTGGAAGACATTCATACTTCGGTGTTTCATAATCTCTTTGTTCTATCTTAATGTCCAATCTCGTGTGAAACTTGTTCTTGTGGGATGTTGAATATTATTTTGTCTCTTTTGTTTGATAGAATCGCTAGGCTCTGCGCAGGCTTGCTGCATGTGCTTGCTTTCTCACATAACTGGCTAGTAATTGGTCTTTTGCTTTTTCCTATTTGTGCCTGATGTGCAGTGGGAAGAGCATGTACACTTCAACGTTTCTTCCTTTATATCATTTTCAATCTTATGTTCAGTCTCAGCGGGAAGTTGCTCATGTTGAAAGTTAAATATGGTTTTCTGTTCCTTTTGTTTGGTAAATTGCAAAAGGCTTTGGGGTGGCAGGGCACACATGCTGGCTTGCTCACTTAGCTGGTTTGTTGTGACATTGATGCAAACTGCAACGTGCAACTTTATGCATTGTGTTCTTTTTAAAGTTGTTTCTGTTAAAACCTGTGTCTTTTACTTGACCCACTAACACCTCCAACTTATTTCATACATTATCGAAAATCTATCACATCAAGTCAACACTATTTTCATCCCTTTTCCCTCTTATAACAACAATGATTTAACGTGTTCTCCACTGTCTAAAGAATGTGGCATATATAAATCAACCAAGTTTGATATTTTTATTTAACAATTGTTTTATAGATGTATCACCAAAGTACTTGCATAAGCACTTCTTTAAAAAGTATAAACAAATCCAGTTTCTTGCAATAAAATTTTTGTAATTCAACAAAGAATTTTAAACAGAAACTACATTTTATGATTTTCAAAGTTTTGAAGACTTAATGAAAAACTAGTGAAGGATAAAAGGTAGACAAATAATAGAGAAGCATCCTGAAAATGTACAAATTTGAAACAATGAACTAATTTTAAAAAAAATTATATAAACCAGTTATACTAAAAGCATCATTTGAAATATCTAAGGTTGATTAAAATTTAAATAATGCAGCAATACTGCATGTTACTAGTAAACCACTCAAATATTTAAACATCAACAATGAAAATATGATATATAAGATTAATAAAAAATTATACTTACATATATTAATTGTGTTAAATATAATAAAATATACTCTATGATATCAAAATAATTTAACATTAAACAATACCAAATATAAAGTTTATTGAAAAGGCAACAAAAGATTATCACATGAAAAACAATAAACCTTGTAAATAAAATATATATAAAATAAATAAACTTTTAAAACATACTCTAAAAAGTTCATAAATTTATAACATTATTCTAAAATGTAGACAATTTAAAATAACTAGTATACCAGGCTTGTGCTATTAGGCATGCAATTGGGTTGGGTTGGGTTGAAGGCCAAACCATGCCCAAACCCAAAATTAAAACACCTAGCCCGAAACCGAACTTGAACCCGAAACCTACCTAACTTCAAACCTGAATATCCCAACCCAAACCCAACACAACCTTAAATTGACCTGGTTAGGTTTCATTCGGTTTGGGTTAGGGAATTTGGGTTCGGGTCGGGTTGGGTCAGGTTGATACTAATAACCAAATTTGAAAAACTTGTAAACTTGGGTTTAGGGTTGGGTTGGTAAATTTGATAAGTTATATATATGGTTGGTGTGTATATATATGTATTTATAATTTTATATTATTATACTTGTATACTTACACGTATACTAAAGAAACGTTCAGGTTCAGGCATGATTCACAGTCGCGGTCTTGGCCGCCGACTCGGCGGGCACTGAGACGGATTAGTCTCGGTGACTCGGATCGGTCTCGGACGATACGCGCAAAATGTTACATAGAAAGCTTAAAAAATTCTGAAAAGATCACGACAAATCTTAAAAAAAAATGTAGACATACACATTCATGTAGCACATATTCAAAACATATCACGTAGCACACTAAACATAAAGCGAAAGTATAAATACATGCGTCATCGGTAGAAGTATATCAAAATACATACACAATATTGTAAATTGCACAAATTACATTCATAAATATATGCTAATGTAGTTATTTCCACATTGAATTGCGATGAGGCACAAAATCATCATCATAATCATCTCTGCGATAAGTAGATAAACCGATACTAGTGCTCGTATATCTCTCAAGTTGTGGTCTGTAGTCATGAACATATGTCACACCATAATGTTGGCCTGATGTCAAACTCAATATTTGCATATGACCTTCAAGACTATAAGTTCCTCCAGCAGCACTATTATTGCCCTCATTATTGTCATCATTATCACCACCGCCATCATCGTCATCACTGTCATCATTATCATCACTATCTTCACCATCATCACTACTGGAACTGGATAAAACCCTCACATTTTCACCTCCACTATCATCATCTGCTTCTCTTATACCTCGAACGGGGGAGGGGAGAGATTGAAAACAGGGAAAGAGAGGGAGGGGGAGGGAAAAGAGACAGAGAGACGAGAGATGGAAAGGGAGAGAAAAGGAGAGGGTGAGAGGGGGAGGGAAAAAGACAGAGAGAGACGGGAGATGGAGAAGGGGAGAGAGAGAGAGCGGGTGAGAGAGGGAGGGGGAGAGAGAAACAGGGGGAGGGAGAGGGAAAGAGATAGAGAGAGGGAGGAACGTCACCTGGGGTTGGGGAGGAGCGGCCCGCCGCGATCGGGCGGCGGCTGAGTCCAGATCGGGCAGCGGTGGCGATCTCCAGATCTGAGCGAGAGAGAGGTAAGTTTCTTTTTTTTCTTTTCCTTTTTTTCTTTATACTCATTCGTCACGGGTGAATATATGTTTCGAGTCGACTCGGTTGACTCGGCCGAGTCACGACCGATTCGGCTGTGAATCGACCGAGTTGACCGAGTCAACTCCGATTCTCGGCCGATTCGGCCTCTCTGAGTTGAGTCGATCGACTCGTGATTTGGACTCGTCTCGGAGCGAGCAAGACGGATACGACTCGGCCGAGTCGTCTTCGACTCGGCTGAGTCTTTGAACTGCGGGTTCAGGTTGGCATTTCTCAACTCTTGACCAACCCAACAAAGGTTGGGCCTAAGTTGGTGAACTACGGGTTGGGTTCGAGTCATGGTTCAAAGTCGCGGTCTCGGCCGCCGACTCGGCAAGCATCATTCCATGTCGGTCGCGGCGTCGTGGCCCCGTCTCGGGCGAGACGGCGAAACGCTACATAGAGGGCTCAAAAATGCTAAAAAAATCACAACAAAACTTAAAAAAAAATGTAGATGTCAAAATTGACGTATAACTTGTCCAAAATATATCACCTAGCACACTAAATATGAAGATAATGCATAAATACATATGTTGCGGTATTAAAATATCAAACTAAATACATAATTTAGTAAATTATATGAAATTAATTAAAGTTAAATTAACTTCTCTTTTTACAAAAGTAAAAAATTAGCTTTACCTTTCTAGTAAAAATTTAAATTATATGAAATTAATAATGTAAAATTTTGTCTCGACTCGGCCCGACTCGAGGCCGACTCGGCCTCGACTCGAGTGACTCAGCCGAGTTGGCCCCGAGTCTAGTAAAATAATGCAAAATGTTGACTCGAGGAACGGTCTCGGAACGGGAAAGGCTGTTAACGGGAAAGGCCGTTCCGGTTCCGCCTCGGCCGAGTCGGAACCGGAACGTCCCAGACTTTGAACCATGGTTCGAGTTAACCTGATCGTGTTGCACCCCTTCTATGCACGTCAAAAAATAATAAAAAATTAATCATGACATATCCAATACATTTGTGCTTACTAATATTATCAAATAATCATAACTATTTTGAATAAAATAATATGTTATATGTTTTATAAAAAATTGTGATTTATCTATGACTACAAGACAAAAACAATAAAAAGTCAATATTAAATTAATGGTTATCTAAATTTAAACATGATTTTTATCATGTGCTCACCCAAAAAGAAATAAGATATATGAAAAATATTTTGATGGAATTATGATTTTCATATGATTTTCCCAAAATATTAATGTTCTATTATTAGTCTAAAAATTTTTGTACGTTAATTTTATTAACCTAAATATCATTGACTTATTTATATTTACTTATCTTTGGTAATAGTACAAATAATGTGTTAATATTTCCAATGAGTTTATAAATAAAAAGTTGATAACAACGCTAATCGAAGAGTCTAATGGCTTTTTCTTGAAACTTAATTAAACACAAAACGTTTGAAATTAATTTGCTTTATTTAGTTGTCTGTATTTCTTTTAAAAATGCTTCATTTGTTGGAATGACAAATAAAGCTATTTCTATTGTCATATTTTTTAAATAATAATTTTGAATAATTTAGAATTTATCTATTTGTGATAAGCCTTGAACTATAATTGGTGGCAAGGAGTTTCAAATAAAAATAGAGATAAGTATTTAGTTTGAGAGACTTATAAAAACGAGGGAGAGAGATAAAGGGACTAATTGTTTAGCTAAAGTTTTAAATAGGCATTTAATAGAATACAGATAAAATTAGTTTGAGAAGAGTTTAGATGAGAGAAAGTAGTTATATTCGGCTAACATCAAATATAGAGAAACAATATTTAGTTAGCTAACAATTTGAAATAAGGATAAGAAGATAGAGATACATATTTAGTTTGAGTGATTTTAAATGAGAAAGCGAGTTAGTTTTTTTTTGTTTTCCAAGTTTTAAATTATTTAAATATCCTTGTTTTAAAATTATATCTTTAAAGTTTAATTAAACCAAAGGGAAAAAAAATTTGAAGTGAGCAAAATTAGCATACATAATCCTTTAGCTTATTCTAACTCATGCTTTTTATAGTAGAATAGATAAAACATACATTTAATGAATTATAAAATAATACAAATAGTGTATCATTTTCTATATTATTGTGATGTTGATTACAATACGAAGGGCTGTTTTTCTGAATTACTTCATACTGCATAGCTATGAACTAAAACCATGTAAATACTCAAACAATTCTCCTGCAACTTTTGTAATTTTGGGAAATTTTGTTAGTTTTTTTTGGTGATAATTGATGCTGAAAATTTGAAGCTCTTCTTAGAAACTACTGTAGCCATTCAATGAAACCTGACAAGGGGGCTTTCCTCTAACATCTACACCAAAATGAGGTTTTAAACCTTGTGAAAAAAAGAGTAGAAAAGGACAAGTCGAAGAGAATGACAATATGAATATCACATTGGACTAGAGTATAAAATTTCTTGAGAAACTATGATAGGAATATGATGGAAAAAAATGTTTTGGTTTAGTTCTTTACTTTGGGTAACTAATGGCAAAAATCAAAATTAGTTTCACTCATGACATTAATTAAATGCAACACAAGATAGGAGTGAAACACAGAAGGATCCATGTTCCACGAAAATGAGTTCTTGTTTTTTAACTAAGCATTTTGAGAAGTTCATCGTTTGCCGAAAGCGAGAAAACCTACCTTGTCACTAAAGATTGGAGAAGTACTTTACTAATCGGTGAATAATGAAAGTTACCAGAAAGTGTGTTTTTGAATGTCACATGTATCTTTCACATGTATTTGATGTATTTGATGCATACTAAGGAGCATGGTTTAAAATCTCGATATCAACCAATAGTTTTTAGTATCAATATCAACCCCAATATGGCCGATATTATAGGATTAATATCATGTTTGGTATCTTGAAATCTGATTGGATATTGATGATATAGGAATCAAGGTATATGAATCAGCATTGGCCGATATTTGAAACGATGCTAAGGAGTGTTTGGCGCATAGTGTTGCTTTGCTTGTATGACTTTTTAAGAAACTGAAAACTTGTCAAACATATGGAGATGAGTCTGATAGGGAGAGGGGGCGTTGAAGTAAATTGTTGATTGCTTTGCATTACCCTCAGCAGGAACACCTTGTAATCTTGATTCTTTTGTGTGCTCCGTGAACCATTATTGGGAAAGATTTTATTGGTATAGGAAATCAAATTATTTTCTTACAAACTTGATAAAATTTATCATTCCCATGTTGTCTATTTATTGATGCCTTGTGATGACAATCATTAAATATGATCTTGAGGGTGTTTTCGTTATTGTTACTAGTATTCGCAGGTATGATGCGTATTCAACATTTGTTTATGCTGAAGTCTACAAGCAGTAAATCTTAGGAGTCTATCTAGAACCGTATAGAAGCTGAAATTTTGGTTTCAAGGAAAATAGCTTGCTGGTTGACTCTGATTGGAAGGCTAAAATTTTGTAGTATTTACTATCATCGTCTAAGACTTTTTTATTAAAATGTTTTCATGGAGCATAAATCAAAGTCAAGAAAGGTCAATGGACGTGTTGACCAAGTTTTAGGGAGAGTTGTCAAACTTGACGACTCTCTATAAGTTGGTGCTAGCCCAAGGAAACTTTGAAGAGAAGAACATGCTTTGAAACCTCGAGCAACAAAGTAGTGGCTAGGTATACCTTCCTTTTGTCTCTTCCGGTTTAAGGTCATGCAACCTAAGGGTGCAATTGGGTCAGGTTGGGTTGGGTTGAAGGCCAACCCCTTACAAACCTGAACATGTATAGCATGCTAAACCCGAACCCAACCCGACTCCAACCCCTTCCTCCCAACCCGATGTGTTCGGGTTCTATTTGGGTTGGGTTGGGGAATTCGGATTCAAGTAGGATTTGAGAGAGAATTCGAAGCTCGAATGAGGAGAGAAGCAAAAAAATTTAGAGTGAAAAAGCTCTTTTCTTTTTTGGGGTCAGACTAGATTGGACGTGAGAAGAAGCGAGAAATAAAAAGAAGTAGAAGAGAAAGGGAAGTGCGAAGAAGAGAGAGTGCTCAGAATGCCAAAGTTTTTTTTTGGGGTCTGAACCGATTGGATCTGAGCTATGTTGCATGGACACGACAATATTGAAATGGACACGACCCGTGAACACGTGGCAAATTCTTAAAAATACACATGACATGCGTGTCGGATATGTTTCGGACACGACATAGCTCCATGATAAAATTTTCTGTGCTACATAGGATCTAGGAATAACTAAGGACAAGAAGAGAAAGGGCAGAGCTGTGAGTGATAGTTAGGGTTAGGGTTAGTATATAACTACTATTTATTATTATAGTGTTATATATTATTATAGTATTTATACTGTTATTTTATATAAATATGTACTATATAATATACATGTATTAAGTTATTTGGGTTGGGTCGGGTTGCCCGAAGGTTCATCCCGAACTCAACCCAAACTTCTTTTGGCTTGGGATTTCTCAATCCATGACCAACCCGGCCCGATAAAAGTCTGGCCCATGCAACCAAAAGTTCGGGTTGGTCGTGGGTCGGGTTCGGGTTAACCAGGCACACTTGCACCCCTAATGCAACAACAAGAAAGCTGAGTGTTCTTGATCATAGAAGAGTGGAGAAGTGAAAGTTCATAAAATTGCTACTGGAATTCAGATTCATCCATGGGACACAACAAACCAGCCAGTTAAATGTTCATGTAACTAGTTTTTTGGCATGCGTCCTAGATGTGCTATGCAAACAAAAATAAATAAATTTTATAAGGTGAGCTTGCTGAAGGTGTATAATATCCAAGAAAATGTCTTTTGAGAAATCAAATATAGAGAAAATGGCAAGACTTAAAATACAGTTTTACTTTGATATTGTTTTTACAAATTTTTGATGGAAGTTAACTTTTAGTGACGGATGTATAGGGCTTTGACATCATAATAGCATAAGATAGCGATTTTACAAGAAGACACCATCAAGTTGATGAATAGAGACTTAACAAAATCTAATGCTCTGGAAACGACAAAGTTTAAAACACCTCTATAACAAATCGATCTATCAGGCTAGAAGAAAACAAATACAAAATCGAAAATGGATGACCAATAAATTGAAAAAGATTTTGGAGAATGATCCTCACCCATCTAGAGTTGGGTATATCATTGACCAAACATCCATCATATTCATGTTTCTCTGGTACATTGGTACTCAACATTCTACTTTTTATCCATGAGTTTCTGAAGGTCTGCTCCAAACTTCTAGTACGTTTATTTAAAATCACAGTTCATTGGCTCAAAACCTCATCAACGCTCATGTTCTACTCGTCTACTGTTACCTTGGCACCACTTGCTTCATTATACCATCAACTGCACCATAATGCCACAACATTGGATTTGGTCAATTTGTCAAGAATTGAATTTATGCATCACACAATCATCGTACTCAATCTAGATGGTGTAATGCATTTCTGCATACACACTAGCCTTCATATTTCTCCCAACATGGAAAAGAATCTGGACCATGGTTCAAAGTCGCGGTCTCGGCTGTCGATTCGCGGGGCATTGAGACGCTCGGTCGTAGTGTCTCGGATCGGTCTCGGGCGGTACGCGCAAAACGCTACATCAAAGGCTCAAAATTTTTTGAAAAAATCACGACAAATCCTAAAAAATAATATACATCAATTTTTATGTGTTACATGTCCAAAACAAGTTTGTTTCAAGGTAATTGGGAAAATATGATGATTTCGGGGGGTAAATTTAAGAAATATGGTGATTTGAGGGTAAATTTACAAATATGAAAGATTTGAGGGGTGTATATAAGAAAACCCAAATAAATATAAAAGTGGAAAAAAGAAAAAAAAGAGACGAGAGAGATCAGATGATCATCTCTCTGGCTCTCTCTTCTCTCTCCCTCCCTCGTCTCTCTTCCTCTCGTCTCTCTCTCTCCCTCTCTCGTCTCTCTCTCTATCTCCCTCTCTCTGGCTCTCCCCCATCGATCATCTCTCTCCCCTTCCCTCTACTCCTTTGAGAGAGTGGAGGGAGGGAGGGAGGGGGAGAGATTGAGAGACAGACAGAGGGAGAGAGAGAGTCATGGGGAGAGATCAGGTGGGTGGGCAGGCGGCGACAACGGGGGACGAGCCTTAGATTCATGCAAGTTTTTTCTTTTTATAAATCGATTCGGTCAACTCGACCTCGACACGGAGTCCACTCGGTCGAATCGAGCGAGTCACTTCGAGTCGGATCGTGACTCGACCGATTCAGTTGAGTTGACTTTAAGTCAGGGCCGAGCTGGTCAATCTGAGCTGGATACTTTGAATTGGGTTTCAGACTCGTCTCGGCACCCGTCGAGTCGTATTCGACTTGGCCGAGTCTTCAAACTCTGATCTAGATGAAAGAGGATGATAAGCTTTCCTATATCGAATGTACTTGTCTCTGAGCAGAAGTAGAGACATGTTAAACTCAATTGATGCGGATATCCGGTTGTGCCCCTGGAATGTATATTGTCATTAAAGATTACACGTCGCATCTGGTGGTTCGATTGATTGATTTGGGTTTTAATGTAATCTTTATTTTATTTGAGTTAGACTTTATTTGCTTTTTGTTTGGTAGTTGTATAGTTGTTTAGTCCCACATCGAATGTGACTTTTTTCTATTTTTTAAAGCCTATATAATGACTCATGTACTAGTTAATTAATTAATGAACAAATTTTGAAAATTTTCCTCAAATTTGTGTGTTTGATCCCTCTCAAATTTCTCTCTTATGACTGTGAAACTCTAGAGAAACCCTAATTAGGAGTGTGAAAGCTTAATTAGCCCTTGGAGGGTGAACCCCTAGCTAGCCTATCCCTCTCTACGATTTGCCGTCTTCCTCTTCCCCACCAAAACCTTAATCCTTTCCCAAAACCCTAGAAAAACACTGATAAAAAATTAAAAAAATTCCCACGAAAATCTAAAAAAATCACAAAACTTACTATTAATCATCACTTATCTCTCTTTCAAAACCTTAACCCTAACCCTAGCCACAACCCTAACCTGTATTCCTCCCTCTCCCCCCTGCGCCTGTAGCCCACGCCATCGCCCTCCTGTCGGCCTTCCCATCTCCTCCCCGCTCCTCGACTGTACTATAAACCTCCTCTCCCTCTCTCTCGCCTGCAACCCAAATCACCTGCGCCACCTCCTTTGTCCTCTCCCTCGCCTGCGCCACCTCCATTGTTCTTCCTCTTAATCACCTGCGCCCCCCTTGCATGCACCCAAGACTGTCGCCATCCCTTCCTCTTCACTTTCTTCTTCTTTCTTCTCCCTCAACCTCCCCTAACTCCTCGCCCTCACCAGCATAGGACCCCGACGTCACTGACAGCCTCGCCGATCCTCTTACCTGCGATGCAGTCTCGTCAGCCCTCGATCTCTTCATCGGCTTTTGCCAACAGCAAGCCGGGTTTTAAGATACCCAATTGGGTTTGTGATCTGACTTCAGACCCGGCCTGAATACACTAATAAGTTGATTTGGGTTTAAGTCATCAAACATGATAGCAGATTAGACCCGGACCCGATCCTTGTAGCAATCCGATCTCAACCTGACAGTACAGATCTGACCCGAATGCTACAATGCAGACCCGTAGTTGCAGAACATACCCGTTATGCATCGAGTTTGGTTTTCGAGCCGTTCCTCAGCAAATTGGAGTTCGAATCGAGCTACTTTTAAGGCGTTGGATTCGTGGGAGATAGTTCTATGCCCCTCCGCAGGTCAAGACACTGAGGTCGACGTGATTCTCAGTAGATAAGTTTTTCAGAACACGATCATTTATTTGCGAGTCTTAATAATAGTTCTCTGAGATTTTATCAATTTAATTGCTGTTCACAAATAAGTGAGATTGTCTGTATCTGCATGCGCTTAATCCAGTAGCTTTAATATTTGGTTGTTGAACTTTGCATGCATAACATAAGTAATATCAATAGTTTATTTTTGCTTTGAATTTGATCAGTCTACGCATGCTACTCTGATAAATCCATTTGCTAATATTATTAGTTTTTGGTCTTTTCCCATCCGGCAATCATATCTTGTTGGTGAAGCGTGATTTAGTTATCTTGTCACTGATTTTCTTTACACGACGCGTTTCAACATCACTCATCCCTAGTATTACTATATAATCTTATACATTTTAGTATCCTAGATTTTACTAGATTTCTGGGTACGCGCAAATGCACGTGTAATTAAAGAGAGATTATGAAGTTATTCTGAATAAATATTATATAGATCACGTGTGCGGTACATATGGATTTTTTTAGATCGCGATTGTGTTGGTTGTATGATTCTTTTATTTAGATATAGGTCAAATTCATTTTAGATTATCTTCCGGATTAGAGTTGCCGCAAAATAGACGGCTACAAGAAGTGAGAAAGTTTTAAAATGTACAGTTAGCTTTTAATTGGAGATCCATGAGTAGAAGTGAGACCAAAATCAAATCCCCAAATTTCTGAAACATCAAAAACTTTGTGTTTTATAATATTAGAGACTTTTGAGAAAATCTTCGAAAGTCACTGTGTGAAAAATCTCATATGTGCAAAATGCGAGTGTCTTGAGCAGATTGTAATTTGTAACCAGCTTAGCTATGCCAGTAATTTATGGTTGTAATTTTTTTCCCTTTAAAGATTGCTCCTTTAGTCTTGAATAGCTCATATATCCATGCTTCTAACAGACTAACAGTTAACCAATAAGTTTGTCTAGTTTAGGATTGTTCATATCCAAAGACATTATGATGATTCACATATTTGATGTGCATGGTTAAACCATAATCCAGATTGTTTGTAGTTTTAGCCCCTTGCTCAAAGACGTCATGATGTTTCACTGTAAAGAAACTTGTTGAATTTATGGATGAAGGTTTCCTTTTCCAGGAACTCTATTGTTCCCGTGTTGCAACACCGTCATGAATCATGATGCTTTTGGTAAATAGAAATTTCTGCTGTTCTCGCTTTTAAGTATCATGACTTCAAATTGAATTCTTTGGTTTGTCTCAGTATATAATTTTCTATTAATTTCTGGAAAATGACTTCTCTGATTATTTGGCTGAAAAGAAAATTAGATGAAAAATCATATTACCCTTGACTCAAATATCTTATCTATCCCAGGAAGAACGAGAGGCAGCTTTAAAGCAACTCAGGAAAAGCATGACTTTTAAGGCTACACCGATGCCAAGCTTCTACCATGAGGGACCTCCTCCGAAGGTTGAACTTAAGAAGGTACTCTAAGGGAGTTTCGTCAGCACAATTTTTTCCATGTTCATCACATTCTTCATGACTATGGTCTCATTTATGGAATTTTAGCTGTTAGAAAATTTGTCCTTTTAAATAGTCTCTAATATCCTGAGCAATGGTTGCACATACACCTTACTATTTTTACTATTTTTCCTTTTTTTGGAGTTTGAAGTTGACATTCTTGAGTCATTGGAACCTGACTTACTAAAATATTACTTTTAATTAATATCAGCATTAAGTCTTTCTTGTTTGTTGCTTTTTTCTTGAAATACTGAAAATGCTGAAATTTTTAGTCTTCGTACACGGTTGATGTTTTCCTGACTTTCTTTGGTGCTAGCCTGGCTAAATTCTAATGCCCCTGCCTTTGCTTCTCTCTGTTTTTGAAATTAAAGCTGGTTGTCCTGGAGCTTAGACCTGGCTTCTGATTCTAGTTTGTCAGTCCCTGGATGGAGTGTGTTGCATTGAGGTTTTCATACCCTTGGATCCAAAATAATTTGATTTTAGAGGCGTCTGAAACTACTGTCAATACCTTGGTGGTTTCAAAACCGAACGAGGCCACCACTTCTTTCTGGCATTTCTCTCTCCATACTTCATTACAAACTTTTCTATTTATTGCCACTTCTCTCTCCCTCATGAACTCAAAAAACCATCTGCATGATCATTAGCCCATTTGCTGTCTCTGGTAACTTTCTTGGCTACATGGCCTTGTTTGGCAAGTGGGGGTGTAAGGTTGGTGTGGGGATCATTGACCTACTTTTTCCGTTAAGGGCCTGTTTGGTTAAGGGTGAAAGTGAGGAAGTGAGGAATTGAGGAAGTAGTAATAATTCCCTTTGGAACTTGGGAATTGGTTAGTAAGTTTTCCGGTGTTTGGATGTTGTTGGGAAGTGTGGTTTGGAAAATATTTTGTCTTTTCCGGCGTTTGGATGGTAATGTGAAAGTAGAAGTGGAAAAGTTGACCACAAAGTTGACCATACAATAATTTTAAAATAAAAATTAATTAAGAAAAATAAAAAACAGACTATAATTAGAATGCAAGTGAGATTTACATGGTCAAAAAATTAACTGTTTTGTGCTACAATTTATTACAAATGTGATTTACATGACCACAAAATTAACTGTAGCACTCTGGAAGTGAGGAAATGGTTGTGTAAAAGAGAAAAGATAAAAGGAAAAGTGGTTTTTCTTATTTCCTTTTCCGGTGTTTGGATAGATAGGGAAGTGAGCAATTATACTTCCCTATTTTCCTTACTTCCGCCCACTTCCTTGCAACCAAACAGCCCCTAACTAGATGTGCCTTTTCGCTTCTCTATCTCATGGTAGCTCATTTTGCAAAATGAGTTGTCAGCTCCCCGCTGTGTGTGTGTGTGGGGGGGGGGGAGGGAGAGAGAGATTGGGGGGGGGGGAGAGAGAGAGAGAGAGAGAGAGAGAGAGAGACTTGTGTCATTTCGGAAAGATTTGAGGTCGAATCCTTCCCACTCAAATTCAACCTTACGTCATCTGAATGCAAGATTCACTCCGTTGAAGTTGATTTACATTATTTCAAATAGCTAATATAAAAAATCATGTATTTTGAATACTTTTTGCTCATTCATCAAGTAGGCGCAAAATAGATGGCCGAAAATAGCATATTGTTTAGATCTACGTCTTTAGACATACAAATTCTCGATCTGACTATTTCATCATGATCTAAACATTTAAAAACCCTCATGCACCAAATATGCTACACCGTTAAACTAACTCACATTTCATCATGATCTAACCAACGCATTTGATTATAAAAAACTCTAGAGCCTGTAATCGCAGCATCACTTTGCTAAATTCATTGTAATTCTCTGATATTATAGTGAATTCTCTCTTTCTCCCGTGGTTTTTTTCTTTCTGGTTTTTCACGTAAATTTCTATTATCTGTGACTGCTTACATCTGTCCATTCACTTACAAATTCATTAACAACTCGTGGTGTGGAGAAATTCTCTGAGAATTTTCCTCCACACATATTTTATTATTTTCATCTTGTGAAACATGTTTTGATTGCTCTTGGATGAATTTAAATCAGTTTGCTAGTATTTTTACGAAGGCAGTACTACAGATCAATCTAGTTCATGGTTTCTTTTATAGAGTTCTTGATTGTTTTTTAATTCTTCTTGTTTATATACACTTAATTGTCAAAACTAGTTGGTTTTTGGAAAATTGGATAGCTATAGTCTCAGGACCACAGCCTCATGAAATCTGTAGTACTTGTTTTTCTCCTAGAACACACTGTTATATTCTGAAGCATGCTCACTAGTGGTGGAGACGGGATTTCAAAGACGCGAAGGGGGGGGGGGGATAAGATTCAACAATTTTAGCTCAGAAGGCTGTGCTGGCGACGCCCCAGTAGGTGCTGATGAATTCGAGTGGATCTCGGAGATCAGGCCCTTCGTGGATGGCATCATGGCCACTAGATATCCACAAACGTCGGCCAGCTCGAGGCGAGGAAGGCCTCACCAGCATTGGCCACACGGATCTTTAGACCGCCCACCATGACTGGCTTCACTGCCTTGTTGAGGAACTCTGCAGTGGCCTCCACTGCCTCAAGGCCCGTTTGATTGCTTGCTCTGATTTTGATCACAACATAAATACAATCTATGAGAAATAGCCATTGGATATATAGCTTAAAAGAACGAGTATGAATAAAAAACGGAGATGGTGATGGAATCTATATAAACATTTTGTGTTATTTCTAAACTATCATCATGAGTTTTGATCTCATTGATGATTGTAGTATATTGATAACCATTAAATCAAATAAATTATTGGAACTTAAAGTTAGCACAAAAATGTCAGCTTGAAAGCAAAGTAAAGCAATAATCTGGGAATAATCAAACACAAGCTAAATCTTAGCAAATTGCATTCAATTCAAAAGAGAAAAATTATGAGCGTTCCTAGAGCAAAAAAGAAAATTATGAGCATTCATAAACATCAATTGAATTCTAAATGTCAATTCAATTTTATGGACTTTTCAGTAATCTTAAAAGCAAAACAGAGTAAAATATTCAGAATATTGTTAATGAAACAAATGTTAGATGGCTGCAATAGGCATAGAACTGCCTAATCCAATCATCAAATTAAATATATTTCTAAGAAAATCTTTTTTGTTATTCATAATCCATTCAAAACAGAATATGAGTATGGTAAAAAAAAATAGAGTTTAAACAGAGTTAAAATACTAAAAGATACTAAAAAATTTCAGGTCATCCAAAAAAAGTGAAACTCCAATAAGAACACTCGCTCGGGTGTCAAGAAGACGGTCACAGGCTCCCAGTTAAACATCGGGTGCAAGATATCCTCCAGATTACAGCTAATGCTGATGTAAACAGCTAATGCTGATGTAAACAGACTTGCTCTCTTTCAATGCTGTTGAGATTGCCGTATTGATCTACTCGTGGGCATCTGACGGATTGTTCACCACGGGCTATAAATCAAATCAAATCACCCAAAAATCAATCTCAACCGATCTAAAATCCAAAACCCATCTATATCAATCCAAAACAAGTACTTGAAGCAAGTTACAGTGACATAGTCTGAAAGCATCGGAGCTCCTGCGAGAAATCAGGGAGGCCGATGTTGTGATGTAGGGGATGCGGTTGGTGCCGTAGTTGTTGCAGTTGGATCCACCGACTATGCTGATCACGACATTGCGAGTTGGATCTATGGGGGAGGGGAGAGGGATTGGATCTGAGGGATTAGAGATGGGGCGCCGGGGGGGGGGGGGGGGTGGGGGGGTGGGGTGTGTGTGTGTGGAGAAATTGGGCTTTGGGGGGGCACAAATCAAGGGCCTAGGGCTCCACCACTGATACTCACCCTTGTTTTCTGAACCCATTTTTATTTTCCTCCGCTTTTCAACTCTGACTTTTTTCTTGAAAAATTTAACCCATAATAGAAGAGAAGCTGTTTATGAAAAAGATTTTGTAGACTTGGTAAGTTGTTCATAATTTTTTAAATCCATATTCCTAAATTGTAAGCCATAAAAGACAGATAAATCACTTCAATTTAACTTCTCTCAAAAACATATATGGTTTCAGTACAACAACATCCACCGGACTCCATTTGATTGAATTACTGGTATCCTAACATGGGGATCTACTTGATTGACAAACTGTTCACACCGATACTTCATTTTCATGTTAGTCTTACTTCTCTTTCTTCTTGTGATGTAAGCTGCCTACAACTCGTGCAAAATCACCTAAACTAGGCCGAAGGAAGAGCTGTGGTGATACTACAAATACTTCTCAAGGAGAGAACAACAGTAATGGAGCGTGTTGGCGGTCAACTCGTCATAGTCTGGGTGCCTACAAAGTTGGCAACAAGCTGCAGAGCACTGCGAAGAATGAGAGTCCTGTTTTGAAAGAGAAAGAAGGATCCAAAACAGCGAGGGATGGATCCAGCAAATCCCTTACTCGCAAGGTAACTGAGCAGAGAAGTGCTGATATCACCGTGCAGTCTTGATCCTCAAGCTACTTTTATTTTCCTTTTAAAGTTATTGCTCTTATGGTTTTTGGAAGAAGCTATATATCATTGCAAAGAACTCGTTGCTAGGATTTGTGTGATGTACGATGGTGTAAATTTTGTAAGTTATACCGGAGTTTGTAACTGAATTATCATCGCTTGAAAGATTGTTTCCTGCTGTTGTGACATTTGTCCTTGACATGAGGTGTGAGCCCCAGACTTCTGAGTGAACTTGAGTTTTATTTTGGCATTGGGATCTTTATTGCAATTTAGCTTTCTGGCTGTGTGTCTTGGAGATGAATGTGCACTTTTGTAGATTAAAAACACATTTCTTGTTCTTTTTTGCCTTTGCCTTTTTCTATATGCAAGGTTGGCTTCATGAGCCTGCTCTCTTGTTTCTGGATGGCACTTGTGCTGACTCGGTTATTTAGCTTAGAAGTCCAGTTTGGTAGATACAGAAACTGCTCACTGTCTGTGTATTTAAACCACATCCTATTATCAGGAGCCAGTCTGTAATTTACAAGCAGAGCCAGATTTTGTTGATTTTCTAATGGGTGAAGTTCTGCTGTTTCAACTAGCGGTAAGAGGTCACCTGTGCACTGTCTTGTTGGTTGTAAATGGTTCTGTTGCAATGTTACTTCACAATATTTGTTGCTCTGTGCCGTTTGCGATTGGGCTTACAACCTGCAAGTTATGTTTGAAGGCGATTCGATCAAATTGGTTCGAAACACTGTTTTAGTCCCTTCCAAAAATTGTAAATTGGAAGGGTTTCTTAAATATGTGCACCAAACATTGGAGTTCTATTCACTGCAACACTGTTTACAACTGAACTAAACGAACAGATTGCAGGATCATTCATAGAATACGAAGGTAGGGGTGAGCAGAGTTCGGTTATAACCGAAATAACCGACCAAAAACCGAAACCCGAATCCGAACCAGACCGAACCGCACTAATTCGGTCGGGTTTCGGTTTTGTGTTCCAAAAACCGAACCCGACCGAACCGAACCGAATCTCTCACCCTATATATCATTCTACTCAAATTCAATTTAGTGAATCATATAGTTCATAATAAAAACTAGTGGAAGCTGATCTCATTACTTTTAATAATACCACCTTTTTTATGTTGAATATATGAAAGCTATGTTAAATACACTATCACAATTGAGAATAATATTTATATTAATATAGTTTTGTTTCATTCTTATCATTAAAAGTTTCTAATAATTATATGAGCTTTGATATTAAGAGCTCAAATACAATGTAAAAGTTTTAGAATATGAAATTTGCAATTCACATAAGTTTAAGGTGTTTTTCTTATTTCTAATTTGGGTAATGGATATTTGAGTTTAGAATATTAAAGGATGATTATATAATGGTGATTAAAAATGCAAGAAATGTTAAAAATATATTGGCCTAACCGAAAAACCGAACCGAATTGAGTCAATTCGGTTCGGTTCGGTTACTAAGTCTAATCGGTTCGGTTCGGTTTTGCAAAAAATTAGCAAATACCGAACCGAACCGACCGATGCTCACCTCTATACGAAGGTGCCTTTGTACTCACAACCAACCAAATAAACTTGATTCTCCAGGAAATGAAAAAAGAAACAAAAAAGAGGAAAAGAAACCAAACAAGCTCAAGGGATGAGCCTAATTAAATGAAGCACAGAAATGCCTTCTGGTGCAAAGGACATACCAGCTACAGAATATATGCATCATATGAGTGCACATGCAGCAAGCATGAGCAATCTCCTGGTGATAAGGTTACATAGTTTTCTTCTCCCTTACCCAGAGTTTGATGTTGTCTGCCTTCAAATTTTCCACAAGTTCTTTATTCACACCTATGGCTTGAATGTCTCACCAAATCCTAAAGCGAAGCCGTAATAGTTTACCTGCAGACTCCTCGAATTAACTGCTCACCGGATATGCTACTACTCTTCACTCTCGCCGTTGAATTTTCTGCTCGCTTTTCAATCAGTTCATTGTCATCAACATTTTGTTTTTGTTGACTGTGGACACTTCAGTTTTCGGTTCAAATCTTATGCTGTGACTGATTCATGACATACTGGGGCACAAGCTATGTGCTGTTGTGGGGTTCAGAGTTGTGCATGTTAGCTGTGTGCACTGACAGCAGGCACTAATGGAGTAGATTTTTGTTATGAGCATTCTCTTGAAATAGTGATGTACAAGCATTAGATGGTGGAATACTTGAACAACAAGGTTGTTTCTTGAAGTACATAGAATACAAATACACTAGAGAGCTTGAATCATGAATACTCACGTGACATGTCTTAAGTTTTTGTCAGGATCATGCTTAATCTCTATCAAATTAGCACTCTCACACATGCTCTTGCCAGTATGTGATGTGATGCACCGCGCTAGGATTATCGAGACTCGATCATGCAAACCCTAACTGCGACAGCACAAGACTACATTTTTGCAGCACAGTGAGTAGGTGAATGGTGTAATGTTCACACTCGCAATGTTTTTTCTCACAACCAACACTGCAGCCTGCAACAAAGCCAACAATCATCTCCAACTGTCACCAGCCCATGATGTCCCTAATTTCGCATAGCAAGTACCAAGGCCAAATGCCATCTCCAGGCTCACTTCCCTTGTGACAAAATTCCATTAATCTTCTTTCTCATATCTTGTTCATTTCTTTTCCTTTTTATCGCTCACTCGCTAAGCCTTTGTCAGGTCTTTTGCTTGTGTTGCTTGGTACCTAAGCTTGGAATCACAACTTCGCTTGTGCCCCTCCCATTTTATGAAGGTTCTCCACCCCTCATCCTCCTCGCCCTCCCCCCCTTTTCCCAAGTGGGAAGCAAAAGAGAAATCCTTTGCTTGGGAATAAAACACAACGTCAAGATCCCTTACTAAGTCAGACCCTAAAGAAAGAAAAAAAAGTTTGATTAATAAGCCTAATCATACCCTAAGAATATAATCATCATATCGCTTCCCCTTTCCAAATTCTCCATAAAACTATAAACTAATGCTAAGAGTCCGAGCAAAAAATTACATTATCCGCTGTTCATGGATGAATTGCAACACAATGTTGTGCCACGACATGTCATGGCGATTATAAAATTCTAACCTCATACTAATAGTTCTCGATTAGTTGGTTCGTTTAGTGAGCAGGGTAACCTGGCCTAACTTGCATGCAATATCCTGTTAACTGATGACAAATTGGATGTTATGGCGTAATATAATCATTGGTTCACCACTGTCAGCTTAATCTTTTGCTCAAATGGTTAATTACACATGAAATTAAACCAAATGCATCTGAATTTGAACAAGGTAGGATCCAATTCATATATCCAAGGTTGATGGCTATGTTCAAGACTAACTCAGGTATGGTTCCGTTGCAACTAGATCAAGGATCCGACCCGGCCCATTTGACATTAACTCGATATTGTGGGATGCTATAAGACGGTCTAGGTTGACCTTAATATGGCATCTAACAAAGCTTTATGAGTAGTTAGTTTGTTTATCATTCATGAGACAAAAGGTCTCAAAGCGCACTCTCAAACTATATTGATTTATACTTTCGCATTTGTCTTCTCAGCCTTTCTTTGGACTATTAATAAGCCCACCTTGTGCACAATAGCCATTCAAGTGTGAAAGGCATGTCAAAAGTGAGCTAAGCCTCATTTGGACTCAAGAAAGAATTACTTCCTCTCCTCGACGTATACAAGTCCTCATGAAAAGATATTGCATGGGTCTCTCTCTCTCTCTCTCTCTCAAACCAACTCCTTCCCTAAGGAAAGAGAGAGAGAAGGAAAAGAAAACCATCCATTACTCTCTCTTCTTCCGTCTCTCATTCATGGTAGTTGAGGGGATTGTTGTCTGGTTCGAAGTCTTTCCCATGGAGAGCACTCTCTCTAGCCCTCAAAACCCCGCCGATGAGAATGATTTCGGACCAGGCTTCATTCCCCCTAACTCATGGAATTCATCACCATGAGTTCATTGAAGAGATGCTCACAGGCTGATGCCACACTTGGACAAGTAAGCTGTTCATTCTTACAAAAATTTCTTATCTTAACAATCTGAAAGATATAGAATTTGTGAATTACAGATTTTTTTTTTTTTTTCCCTCCTTTTCCACTAGACATTTTGTTGAGAAGATATGACTAGTTTTAGTGTGAACATAAGACTAGAACATGGCCAACAATTAGCATTTGAGGTTTATCTTTTTGTTTGTTTCCCCTTTTCTTTAATATTTGAACCTAGTTTGCCAAGTAATTTGATTGGTAGTTGTAAGAATATTTGGTGAGAGGGAGAGACTTCACTTTGTTACCAAACCTAGCAGAGAAACAGAAACTTAGATTCTTTCTTTAGTGTGTCCACACTTCAAAGGTTCTACCCACTGCCATGATAACACTGTTCAAGACTAGAAATTTGATGCTTACCTTGCTTTCTTTCTTCCCTTCTCTTTTCCTTTAGTTCCAATCCCATGTGGGGACTGTCACCTCCAGAAAAGTGGTAGCTCTAGAAGAATTCTTGTAACAACACACATCATACAAACCAAAGTCTTTTTATCTTCTCTCTCTTGGATTCCAGAGTCTTGTGCACCGATGTTTTTGGTAGATTTATGAACTTGAACACCATATATAACTACATGAATGCTATTGTTTGATGAAGAAATGCCCTATAATATGCCTTAAGAATAAGCTATTAATTTTTTTTCTTCCTTGTTTAAGGACTTTTCATCTCTCTTATTCTCATGCCATTTTAAGAAGAAAAAGTCTTATAATGATGTTGTTTCATAGACTTCATGCAAAATTTTACCCGTTCTATCTTACCATGAGAAGAGCTGTATAATCGTTCACACCAAAATCTTTTTCCTTAACACTACAATATCTGAACCTCTTGTTACAATGTCTTCCCTGTTATCTCAATTTCACCTTCCTAAAGGCACTGGTAGAGTTTTTGTGAACAGTGGGGGGCCTTGAAGGTTAGAAGGTATTAATATCCTGATCAATACACTGAGAATCTGAAACTTACAAGTTCTGATGAGAATGACAGGAATACACTAACACTTACCTTCCTGCAGCCAAAGGACCCTTGATACGGGGCCGAGACTTACGGCGTGCAAAACATGAAAGACATATAGTTCTTATTTTGTTTGCTTAGTCCATTTGCAAAATTTTCATCACAACTAGCACTGCTTGCTTCCTACATCATCTTAAACTGGTTTTCTCAAAATGTCAACCAAAACTTATCATCTCTATCAACCATTTCCTTCTCCCTCATTATTACTGTTACCAAAAAGGTCTTTAGGTATTTGACAATACATAACATCTAAGTTAACAAGATTAAAGTCATATTAAGTGTCTAGACAATCAAGCCTCAATGTCCAAATGCATGACATTGAGGGAAATTTTACATCATTGCAGTCTTGGAATTTTGGCCAGGATGAATCTTTGACATCTATATTGCCACCAACCATGTTGCTTTTATAGTTTCTATATTTGCTTTTGCAATAAACAATAACTCTAACATTTACACTTCTTGTTATAAACTTGAGTTATTTATTTTCTAGGTGAAAATGGAATGATAGCCTAAGGATGTGAACCAAAGCAACTAACAGCTGCCTTGTTTCATCATTAAACTTGTGGTGAAAGGTCATGGCAGCATTTGAGTGATGGAAGCTAGAAACATTAATGCTTTTGGGGGGGGAGGGCATTCGTCTGTATCTAGGGCAAAGTGGGGTCAATCACATTGGTCACACTGAAAGACACCCCCATCATTTACTACATAAAAAGATTTGGGTGGGACCCACAACAATGATGGGCCCACTGGCTTCCTTAAAAGGAATAAAGTGGGCTTTTAGCACTTGAACAAGGCAAAATTGGTTCAGAAAAGCTTACTCCCTCTCTTCTTAATCTATTTTCCATAAAATAAATAATAAATTAGGGCATTGCATATAAGTACATCATAACAATAAGTTAGAAATTGATCAGATTTCTTCATCTTTATACTCCTCGAACCAGTAACTCATGAAAGAACTGTTTGATCTTTGAAGTGCAGAAAAGGAAAAAGAGGAAGGAAAAAAAAAAAGGATATAGAGACAAGAGAGATAATCCAGCAATAAAATGCAGTTGTGCCATTTTGTTTGATTTTTCCCCCTATTTCTGTTTCAAACTGGGAAGGGGTGCATATATTTCTTTCCATGCCTTTCATATTATATATATATATATTATATAGTGAGTTGATCCCCTAAGAACGGTTCTCACGAATTCATGTGAGAACTTTCATGTGGGCCGTCGGATCTGAAAGAGATCTAG
>JAVJIF010018878.1:0-88908 GCA_038442645.1 Agave tequilana | reverse complement strand
TCAGATTTATACACATGTACTTACTTGATTTTAGATTTACTACTGCTTCTCTGATTTTCATTTATATTTCTGGTCATTACCTATACCTGTATGCCTGAACCACATCACTTGATCATATACATGTGTGACTGCCTGAGCACGCCAACTGGCTTTATCTTACGTACTCGTTGGGTTACTTTCTGACAATCCTGAACCTTTATGTCCAGATCTAGGAGCCTAGCCCGTGGTAGTCTTCTGTAGTTGATCAGAGTGCACGACGGGAGCATGGATTAGTGGTTGTCTGTCTAGAACCCCTTTTCTTCCATCTCCTTGATCGGCTCGCGAGATTCTCATCTTACTACTCGTGAGTATTTTCAGTTTTCTTATATTGAACATCATGCTTTTGCGCTTCTTGGTGATCTAATGTTTTTGGAATATTGTATCATGCTTTGTGACACTGTGCACTTGCGCTATTATTGTTGAAATGTATATTACACTATACTTTCGTACTCTAATTCTTGCATGTACTGATGCTTAGCTTATATACATGAGGGTATTTTTACCTGCGTATATACATCGCAACAACGTCTCCGTGACTGCAGGATCGGGGCATTACATAAGAGTCCAACATGTCTTTCTTGATATCAACATAGGCGGACAACCAAATACTCTAAGCGAACCATTATCACAAGCAGCTCCACTTGACCAAATCTCCAACAGAGTCTTACTTCCTATCAAAGTCTTTGGTAACCTATTCAAGAGATGACTAGCATACTCAATCGCCTCAGCCCAAAACGATTTGTCCAACGATGCATTAGACAACAAATATCGAACCTTCTGCAGCAAGGCACGGTTCATCTTTTTGGCTACACCATCTTTCATTTGTGAGTGGGTAATAATACTATTGTTCTGGCCAAATTGCAGGAAAGAATTCTTGTACTCTTCAACATGATCATATCGGAGCACCTTAATTTTCCTACCTATCTGTTTTTCCATCAGCTCCTTCTATTTCACCAACAACTCTAGGGTTCAACTCTCGGTCTCATCGGGTATAACTCTTTGTCTCATAGGATATACCCAACAACGCCTAAAATAATCACCTACAACTGAGACAAAGTGCTAATGGACTCCAAATGATGCAGTCTTGTAGGACCCCAAACATCCACGTGAACTAACTCAAGAAGACCATGCAAACGGTGAGTACTGTGTTGAATTTCACCTTCTTCTTGTCCAAAACGCAACTGTCATGTGCTTCCAAACGGCAGGTTGATGCACCTCCCAATGCTTGATCTGACTTCAAGCCAACTTGTCCGAGCTCACTGTACTATGATCTGGTAAAATCACCATCCAACTGTCCTGAAGACGTCAGTCTAGTGACTGCACTACCCATCAAGTAGTATAAATTGTTGTGTCTAATTCTCTTCAAAACAACCAACGAGTTGCTAGACGTTCTTGAGAACGCCTTCTCCAAGAGTCCCTCTAAGGCCATCCGCTTCCAAAGCTCCACCCGAGATTATATTCTTCGTCATATTAGGATATATCTCACCTCCTTCAACTCTTCAATGTCCCATCATACATCATGATACGAACTGTACCCTTACCAACTATCTGGCATGTGTGATCATCTCCCATAAATATCAAACCGCCATCCAGCTCCTCAAATCTAGCAAACAACTCCCTTCGAGGATAAATGTTGTACTTAGAGCCCGTATCCAGTACCCACTCAGACGCATCTGAATGACAACTTGATGGGGTAATAGAAAATGAAAAGCAAGAAGAGTCAGAATCATTACCATCTGACCTCACGATATTGGCCTCTGATTGTCACTTCTTCTTCGGCTTATTGAGCTTTGGAAAATCACTTTTCTAGTGTCCTTCTCTTTACAGAAGGCACACTGATCCTTCTCCAATTTGTGATTATCAGTCATTGGCTTCCAATTAGATTTCTACTGATTTTCTATGCTTCAGTTTGGACTACTTTCTCTCGTGATCAATACCTCTGTCAATGTATCACTGGTAGAACACTTCTTATCCTTCCTTCTCTCAATAAAAAATTCACAAGAGCAGTGATCACCTCACTGTAGCTAAGAGATGTCCTCTCATTGATCAGGTAAGCACAAAGGTCTCATATCCTCATCGGGGAGAGAGACTCAACAATATCAACGCTTTATTTTCATCCTCGATCACTACATCCAAATTTGTCAAATCCGTGAGAAATTTCGTGTAGTTATTGAGTGATCACTAATGGAGATTCCACCATCAACTGAAAATGGTAATGTAACACCCGCTCCGGGAATACGTACTTAGTTGCGTATTCAGATTTTTGATCGTATTTTTCGATTTACCTTCTGTACTCATTTTGTATTATGAATTGTTTATATGATTGTTTTGTCTTAAATTTGGATTCGTGGATCGGAGTCAGCCCTAGTCTGAACCGAAGACCCGATCCTAATGTATTACTTGATTTGGTCTTTCCGGTAATTAGATTTGACCGATTTCAGTTTCAATATTATTTTCCTATTTTTGATTTTATATGATTTTCTGGAATTTTCCTGAATTTAATCAAATATCTTCAAACCGGTGTCGGCAGTGCTGCTGACCGATTCCGGATTTTTAGTTTACAAACGGTTTAGAATTTCTAAAAGTTCCTTTAGACATTATTTCTTAAAATCATATTTTCTACCTAAATACTTTTCTGAGGATTTTATGAATTTATGAAAATTCCACCGGAGTCGGTGGCTAGCTGATTCCGGGATTTTTAGTTTTAAAACTGTAAAGTATTTCTTAAAACGGATTTCACTATAATTCTTAGATTAATATTCTTGATTTTTGATAATTATTTCGGGTCGTTCCGAGATACTTGAATTTCGGACGATTCCGGTATTTTCCCGAAAGATTTCCGCATCCGCAACCGAATCCCGGGAATCCGCCACTTTCATTATTTTTCATTTTCTCTTCCAAGAGAATAATTTCCCTTTTCCATTTTCTTTTCCTTTTCCTATTTTCTTTCTTTCCTTCCTCCACAATCCACAAGAATTCCAATTTCCCAAAATTCCATTTTCTCCCAAATTTCCAATAAACTCCACACACTTCCACAACTTCCTCATTAAATGCCCTCTTTTCTCTCTCTTCCATGGCCAGCCAAGTGTGGCTAGGAGAGACACCTCACCTCCCCTATTTACAAAAACCCCCTCTCTTTTAATTATTTGCACCTCCTTCACAAAAATCTAAAACCTATAAATACTTTTCCTTCTCCTTTCTTTATTCATTTTCACTTCATCTTTTCTTTCTTCTCTTCACCAAAACCCTAACCTCCAACATCTCCTTCACCTCCACCACCTCCGCCGGCGCCTCTGGCCACCACGACGCCGGCGAGAGACCCCCGAATTCCGGCCACCACTTCTTCTCACCAACACAACAACAAAACACTAATCCCACCTTCTTCTTCATCATCAACTTCCATCACTACCACCATCACTCCATCACCTTGTACTCTTTTTGGTGAGTGTTCTTCTTCACCAAGATTTGATTAATTCTTAGTATAATTATGTTTTCATATCATGTATACTTAGGTCTTCAAATCATGATTAGTTGACATCAAACAAAACCATCACAAATTTGTTCTGTGCGCTGTTTCCAGTCGATTAGTCGACTTGACTTAAGGACTAGTCGACTTGAAACCCTTAGTGAAACGTAACCTTTTCAAGAACACAGTTTTAGTCGACTTAGGTTATTTATTAGTCGACTGGAAACCTCTATTAGTCGACTACTCCCTTGACCCTAGTCGACTAACTTTTCCTGAAACCAGAACCCAACTCTCTGGAACCCAGTTTAGTCGACTATACCAGACTGTTAGTCGACTAACCCCTCTATTAGTCGACTACCCTTTCCACCTAGTCAACTAACTTTAGCTGTTGTTATGGTTGATTTCTTTCTTGAATAGGAACCTTATCCTCTAGACTTACATCACATATTGGTACTACTTGACTTGTCTCTTGACAACATCATCTTCCCTTCTCTCTTTCTCTCTCCTCTTCACTCTACATATTTATATCATATATTATGGCGCATCCCGAGTTCCGTGGATTTCGGACCTTTCGGCTTTTCGGTGATTTAGGCGAGTTGTCTCGCTCTTCTCTCGTCTCTATTTGAGTTTCCCATTTCGTCGGGACGATAAGTATTTCACTTCTTATTTCCATATTCATGTATCGCCCTGCAATTGCTTGTATTATAGTAGCTTCATTTTTACTTGTGCCATGCTTATGATATGCTTGCTTCTTTATCGTATACCATGCGTGGCCGACCCTTCGTGGTCGTTGGACTTTGAGTCACTTCCATGTTACCACTTGCTATTACTCAGACGTCAGTTACATGTTTCTATTTAACACATGTATATCACTTGCCAACTGATTGTTTATCATCTACTACCTGGCATGCCACTACTTGGCAAGACCCCTTTTTGTTTATGCCATGACTTAACCTGACTGTTATCAATCCTTTGATATGCTTGGTTGTTTATTAAATATCATCATTCTGTCATGCTATCACTTAACACCCAGCATGATAACTTGACTTGTGATTATCACCTTTACGGGAACTTTACTTTATTATCCTGTATCTGATCAGTGACTTGTATTCCTGCTTTATATGCAGTGACCTGACTATATAGTACTTATGTACTCCTGATTTCCTGATCATATCCTGTTCCAGTTATTCCCGTAAAGTGATAATTAAACTAATGAACCCTAAAAAGGACCAACTTGTATTGGGTCGGCGGAAACATGCGGATATCAATATGTGTTCGTGTTTACAGTGGCTTTTAGGAATGTTGTGCAACTACATGTTCCGGTCTGACCTGTGGGCCTCCAGGGGACCGAGGGGAGAGCTGGCTCCCTTATTACTGGTACCATCATGATAAGGGCATACATAAGTCCCTCCTGTTAGCCTTGCGGCTGGTTTCCGTTACCATGCAACGGAACAATCCTGGGCCGTGGTCCCGGGTATGTACGGGACCCACTGTAAACATAGTTCGTTGATACCCCGCCAGTTTCCAATAACAACCTTGTTTTACTCGGATATGGATCTATGTGCGTTGGGACGCTAGTTCACTTAGCTAGATATCAGGGTAAGACGAGTAATAATAAAGTGTCGTAATAACCGGCTCTTTAAGTTGTAAGTAGAGGTATGTGGAATGGGACGCATACTAAAGCCTGCAACTTAAACGGCTATGATCTGTGATGTGCCTTACTATAATTACTTGTTCCGGACTTTATATCGGATTTCCTGTTTTATGAGTACTATGTTATGACCACCTTATAATTCAGGTTGTATGTGCTTAGATTACGATGATATGAGATAAAGGTATATAGATGAAGGTTTCCTTTTTTGGATTATTCCTTCGATGTACTAGTCTCATAGAACCGTGATCTAAAACCATACAATCAGATTCACTCGTCCTTGGCTTTATTCGAATTTCCTGTTTTATGATTATTATGCCACACCTGTTCATATCTGCTCTAACTATCTGTCCCCTGAGTATTTCTTACTTGATATCATTTGTTATATGCATACTTGTACTCACCTGCTTCGCCACTTGGTATTGGTACTACTCGCCTGGGGAGTGTCATTTGACTCCCCTGGATCCTCATGTCCAGGTCTTGGAGTTTGGAGCGTGTAGATTCTCCCTGTTGTGGATCAGAGTGGCGCAGCGGTAGCGTGGATCCCCAGCCGATCATCCAGAGCTCCATCCTTCCAGGCCCCCTTGTGGGTCTCTCGAGTTTTCCTTTATAAACTCGTGAGTACCCTTTTCTGTTTATACTTGTACATTTCCAAGTCTTTTATACTGTTCATATATGTACATTTCCATGTATTCCCGCATTTGCGCATATCAGTGATGTAATATTCATGTAATATTGGATCACTTCTGGTGATAACTTTGTAATTGTACTCATGCGTTGGAATGTATAATGCACCATTGCTTCCGTACTCTGATTCTTGTCTGTACTGATGCTTAGCGTATATACGGGAGGGTAGTTCTGACCTACGTATATACGTTGCAGTGACGTCCCCGTATCTCCCAGGATCGGGGCGTTACAGGTAAAGTCTCATCTTTAAATGCAAGCGATTTTCGACACTCTTCGTCAAGTACTTATTCGCTAGAATCTCCCAAATTGACTTCGTAGAAGTCTCATTCATCACATCATACTTTAGATTCCATGTAAGCAAGACCTAATGACATCACACGCTATCCTATTCATCTTCTTCCAAACCTTCTTATCTATTTTTGCCGGTCTCTCTTGAAACTCAAGAGTATCCTCCAAATTTTGCGTATTCAGTGCATCCATTACCTCGCATCTCACAATCTAAAATTTTTGTGCCATCAAATTTCACAACATCTATCTTCATGTGATGAACATTCTGAATATTCTTTACTACAAAAGAATCACTCTCACTGGATATTTCTCCAATCATTTCTCTAAATCCCACAACCAAACAAACGGAGCCTACTGTAGAATGGAAATGCAAATGAAAAAATTTGATTTTTACCTCCAGTTGAAAGCCTAAGAAGAGTTTCTAATTGATCTCTTTACCAAAACTTGAGACGAGATCCAATATGGAATAAATTTGATTTTTATCCAACGAAGCTTCCAATCTCCAAGATCCAAGCTTCAAACCAAAGATCCACTTCACCAAACAATTGTAGACGAGATCCAATCTGATAAAAAATCAATTTTTATCCAATAAAAATCCATTTTTATCTAACAAAAGCTACAGATATCGAAATTTCAAGCTTCCAATCAATGATCCGATCCACCAAACTTAGCCCAACCGTTCCCTAGAGCTCTGATACCACTTGTTGGGACTGGATCATGCCAAGAACACAAACCCTAGATCACAAAACACATATACAAAGAGAGGGAGACTAAGATTTACGAGATTGGGAAAGATGTGTACGTCCTCAAGATAGAAGAGAGAGATCTATTGATGATTTACACAAGATATAAGAAGATTATAGTTGGTTCTCTCAAGAACTCTCACAAGAAATCCTTAACCCTAAAAAATGGGTACAAGTCTCTATTATAGAGAAGAGAAGAAACCTCCAAAACAGCTCCAGGTCGGGTCTATAATTCGTTCTGACCCACCTGTCGGTCGACCGCCCGGTCGACCGACTGAAGTGTACAGTCAACCACTCGATCGACCGCACAAAGTCCTTTTGTCATTACAGGACTTATTAGAAATGTTGGTCGACCGGACGGTCGACTGACCCAACTGAGTTCCTCTCCTCGTGCAACATCGGTCAACCGAGCGGTCGAGCGATCCAAGCCTTGTGCAAGTCCGTCGACCGCCCAGTCGACTGAAGTCCGTCATAAAGTTAAAAAACTCTATCTTCTGTTTTTGCCCTCTCTTTCTACACCGTCCTCCTAACTCCCACTACAACTGGACCGCAGTTCTTCAGCATAGTATTTCTTTGAAGCATGTTCTCTGTCAAGTTCGGCAATCAGACTCCACAACTCTGATAGATCCATTAACTAAATAAGATTTGGAGGTTAAGTTGTTTACCCGCATTGTACAGTGAAGATTTGATTGCTACAGTGGACTCGCAACAGAAAACCAACCCATTAGTACACTCTCATCGTTTTCAGTCTGTTACTCCCACATCCGGCCTCCATTTTTTCAGATGATTTTCAAGCCATTGCAATCGTGATGACGAGAGATTTGCATCGGCATCCACTATAGGTCATGAGATCTCACATGATTCTCAATAGATAAGTTTCTAATTTATATCAGTTATTTCGAGTCTGATAATTAATCTTTAATATTTTATCGATTAAGTAGATTTGATATTGGTGATAGAATCTTTGCTTCATAATATATTATTTTTAATTGATTCTCGATTAGATTAGATTTGTTCTGAGCATATTTTTGTTTATATTTATCTCTGCATTATTAGTTTTAAGCTGTCTTATCACGCTTCATGTTGGTGAAGCATGATAGAGTGTTTTATTGTTGATTTTCTCCACACACACGTACATGTTTCACATCAAAAGGCACAATGCCACTTTTTTCTTTTTGCTGATTCGTTAGCTGACTGATGATATAGACAATTGCACAACGGGTTTGCATCCAGAGATGTAGGAATATACACGGGAAAAGTGTGAACACTCTTATATTTGTGTATTAGACAAAGAAATGCACTTGAAGGGTCCTGTTAAAAATTGTAAAAGATGGAGAATGTTAAAAATTGTAAAGATGGAGAATACTGATAAATGCCACATTACAAGATGTCAGAAACATTGAGAATCAAATTACAGCCATAATGATGTGGGAATTCATTATAGGCTTTGGAAATAATCCTACAAATTTATGATTGAATAAATCTGTCAACTTGGTCCCCAGTGTAATATATGCTAGAAATACTGGACGTCATAGATTAGTATGAAATCCAGTTATGATAACTCTGATCTTAGAAAGATGAAGAGGGAATTTTCTAGACTATGTTCTGCTGGTATAAGATTCTAGAACCTAGGGAAGGAAGAGGACTGAAGAATTATTATCTTTTAGAAGAAATCAATAAAGTTTGATTTTCGACTACTATTAGCACTTTTTGATATTTGTCATCCTTGTGTCTAAAGAAATTATTATCTTTATAGGAAAGATATGTATGTTAACATTTGAATAGTCCATAAGGCAGTACTTTGTTAATCAGTTGCCTGTGGATTGTTAGAATATCAACCAGAGAAGACATGTTTCTCAAGTTTTACATAAAACATATGAAAAGTTGAAACATTTTATGACAATGATGAGGTTGATTGGTTATCATGGTAAGTAATGACATCAAGCTGATCTGTTGCCAGGGGTGGTTGCAATACTGGCCATGCAAAATATTTTCTCAAGTTCTACATAAAACATATAAGAATGCTGAAGATTTTCATTGTGATGATGAGATTGGTCAGCCATCATGTTAGTAACACATGCATGGTATAGATTTCCAAATTAGCTCAAACCAAGCAATCTGACTGCCCTTGTTTCTAGTTTGGCCTATCTGAACTCACATCTCAGACCGGAATTAGTAGAGATAGCTATTCAAAGAACTGAATGCAATCCGTATCTTGGCCTGTTTTGGCGTGTAATGCGATATTCAGTATTCATATAATTCATGCCTTGCGTATGATCAAGATATTCATTTTTTCCTTGGTGATGATTGATGAACCTATTTCTTGATTGTAAGGGTAGATTCGCCGGATGTGGAGTACTACATGTATAAGAAAAAGGGACATAACTTGTTCAATTCTGAAGTCCCATCGTCAGCTATTCTTACAATCTGATTCACTCAACTTCTGGTTGCTTAGGCTTCTATCTAGAATAGTATTTATCAATAATTTTTCATTGCAGCTATTTGCAAGACGTGATCTACATAACAAGCTTTGTAGATGTGACATCCATAATATCTGGCAAATTTTGGTGGACTTGTTCGGTGGTAAGACTTGTATCCAACTTGTTAATCATTATTTCCTTATTTGTCAGCATATGTTATAATCTTAGATATGCACCTCAACACCACATTATTCATGAATTTTTAAACGTTCAAAAACTTTTGGTTCACTAGTGTTTCCTGATTATCAAAATTGGGGCTTGTGCCTCGTCTTCTGAAAAATGAGCTTCTAAGCTTACTAATGAAGAAGATTAAACCCACAACTTTGTTAATCATTATTTCCTTATTTGTCAGCATATGTTATAATCTTAGATATGCACCTCAACACCACATTATTCATGAATTTTTAAACGTTCAAAAACTTTTGGTTCACTAGTGTTTCCTGATTATCAAAATTGGGGCTTGTGCCTCGTCTTCTGAAAATGAGCTTCTAAGCTTACTAATGAAGAAGATTAAACCCACAACTTTGGAATTTCATGCAAAAATCCATACATTGACCATTTGTTACTCGTTCTTAAGACATCTGCACTCATTGACACCAAAGAGGAGGGGGCGAGAGAGAGAGAGAGAGAGAGAGAGAGAGAGAGAGAGAGAGAGTTAAGAAAGAAAACCCAACCTTCTCTTCTTTTTGAACTGGTATTTCTTTCATCCTTACATTCGAAGTGCAATATTTAATGGCTTGTATCATAAACTGAGACGACTAAACCATACTTGTTCTCAGGTACCAGCTTTTGCTGCATACAAGGTTTCTGGTCTAATGAAAGGTTTTCTTTCTCATGGTTCAGTGGTCTACCACAAGCCCAACTGCCTGCTGAATTTTTGTACCATTTCTTTTGTAGTCTGGAAGAAAAATTATCTAATCTTCCATTTAATGTGCAGGGCGGTGTCGAGGATGAAAAAACTAGGAAGAAGAGGAGAAGATGGAGAAGAAGGCTTCTAGAGGAAAATTCTTAGGGCAAAGACTAGGTGATTTTGACCAACAACTTGATTGTTTAGCAGTTAAAACGTTGCGGCTTCTGTGCTCCATGGGCTAGTGACAATGTGATATTGAACACGAAACTGTGACTGAGATATAGCGTTAACATGTACATTTCTGTCACCACAGTTATCACTTAAATATGCCTGACATTCTTTTAGTATTATTCTTGCATCTAGAGTCTGGACATCAGCTCGTCTTTTAACCGTTTGAGCTCCTTATCGTTGATTGCTTGATTTGCTTGTATGTGCCCTGTTTTCATTTAAGTTGGCCCTGATTGAATCTGCACTCCTACTTAATGAAGAATTATATGCAACGGCTAGTAATGAATTTCAATCTGTGTTGGGTTGAATCTTGAATGAGGATTTACAGGATAACTTCTGCATCAAATGCATTAGTCAAGCCCGAGTAACAAGGAAATTCGACCCCAATCAAAGTCTTAGACACGAGAAGACCGCTAATTTGGGAACCATAGATGATTGGTTAGAATTATAAGCATATATACTTTGACCTGCTCAAACCATTAACTTTAATTACTTTATGTAGTCAACAATGTATCATAAGTGGAGCATACATATACCACTCACTGGTAATCCTTAATAGAAAACTGCGACTTGGCGTTTGGAAGCATTGGCAAGTTGCAGAGCAATTTTTTCTTGAATTCAATTCTCTTACCCGTTGGGGCAATGAAACACATAGATCGCTGAATGAGTATGAAGGAAATAAAAATGGTTCTTTGTAATACAGAAACATACATGTACAACCAATGGCGGAGCCAAGATTTCAAAGATGGGGGGTCACAAAAGCCTCCGTGAGTGCCAGCGAGTCTGACTTCAAGCACGAAGTCGAAGACCTAATCGAGGGCAACCTACCTGTGGCGTTGCCCCCACCGCACAATTTATCACATTAAAAAAACTAAATAAAGAATGTCACCGCCGGCCACCACCTGCCACCGCCACTTTCCCATTAAAAAACTAAGAACAAAACTAAACTTCACTACTAACATTTATCACATTGACGACGATTTCTTATCAGAACTAACTAATAAAGAACACTAAATAACCAATCTTTTCATCACATCAAACATGATGCTGATCAATTAAGCCTAATTAATAACCTTTTAACACATCAAACATGATCTTAATCAACTTAAAAAAACAAAAGCGTGGTGGTAAGCGCCGTCAATACTCTCAACAAACCTAAGTCTCAGACTCTATCTGCCAACTGAAGATAAAGAAGGAGAAGAAGTGTCACCAAATTTCACAAGAACTGGGAGGAGCTCGTCCTCGCCGTTCCCAGCCTCTAGACGCCCAAACATCCCCTTCCCCTATGAGAACGTGCTCCCATCTCCTACAATAAATTATTCAAAATTAAACCCAAAAAAGCACCAATCAAAAATCAAAATTTCTAACTAGTGAGAGCTAGAGTATTAGCTTTAACGGCGGCGATCGCAGTGACTTTGTTCGACAATTTTCTCATTTTTTACTGAGAACTGAAGCTCGATCAAATTGAAAAAGGAAAAAAGATAAGGCGATGGTAGCGTACTCATTCACTCACACAATGTCCTCATCGGGCCTCGAGCTCCGCCGGAGAGGGGTTGTTTATTTTTAAAATTATGCAAGTGGGCTTGAGCTGAATTTGCGGGCTTAGGCAAATTTATTTGTTTAATTTTTCAAAAAAATTATGTGACCTGACAGCTTGCGGCCCCAGCTCAAGAGAGGCTCAACCCAATGAGGGGCACAAATTATATGGGCAAAATCCTATTTGAGGTGGGGTCAGGGGGTCACGTGACCCCCAGACCCCCTTCCCTCCACCCCTGTGTACAACAAATCACAATAGGAGGCTCACTAGTAAAAAAAAAAAAAATTGGTCTTCAAAGCACCAACATTCTTTGATCTGTTTGTGTAACTGTGGTAGAGATTTTTCATCACATGTGATTGGACGGCCAATCTTCACTACAAGCGAGATTAAGAATGGAGATTAAATGCACATAAATAAAAACACAATACAAAAGAATACAAAAAATTCTTAACTGGGAAAAACTACGGGTGAAAGAGAAATTTCACTATAATTGTCAAGTTATAGGAATTACAGTGTGTAGGAGATGCAGATTGAAATTTAACTTATTTGATCAAGATTGTATAGAAGTCTGAAAGATCCCAAAGTCTGAAATATCCCAAAGATGCAGAAAAAGCTTTTCTTCTTGTAGGAGTAGCGGGTCTACCTATACTTGACTGAATTAATGTTCTGGAGGCCGGTGGATATCAGTGAGATCTTTACAATCGCACGATTTGCCGTTGTGACGGCGACAATCAGTGGTGCTGGTTTGTGGGATTGTATGTGGAGAAACTCACCACTTTCTATAACTGCCCGTGCTGAGTGGCGTTACACATGTTTAACGTGAAGAATAATGAGGCTGCATAACTGACAGTAGAGATCAGGAGTGATCTGTCGATGGAGCCTCAGTCACAGAGTTGGAGGATCTTGGAACAGGAAAGATCACAGAAAGATAAAGACCTTTGAGTGGTGAAGGCGGCTCCGGGATGGAAGGGTCTTCAGAAGGAGGATGATCTCGAGAAAATCAGATGTGACAGAGGTTGACAGTTGTGGAATTCTTCATGAAACTGAATGTGGCGGAAGATCCACTGTTCTCTAGTGGGGACCTCCCATCTCGGAACACACAAGCAGAGGATTTCAAGTGAGGGGAGCATTCAGCTATGGAGCTGGGTAGGCAGTTGCTCAATTGAGGATGGAGGTTAGTTGCCCAATTAAGGATGAGACTTAGAAACTCAGAGATAAATGTTTGTGTAATGATTCTCAAGTAGGGCTTCTCTCCTCAAAACGCACAAACAAAGGTAATAGCCCAATCAGGGATGGATCTTCTGAGCAGTAGTTGCCCGATTGAAGATGAGCCTAGCAGTTGCCCAATTGGAGATGAACCTTCTGGACAGTAGTTGCCCAACAGGGGATGAGCCTTGAGGGTGGCAGTTGCCTGATTGGGGATAAGCCTTCCAGAAGGCAGTTGTTCAATCAGAGATGAGCTTGAGAGTGCCTGGAGGCAGATACTTATGTTATCGTTCTCGAGTGGGGCTTCTCTCCTCGGAACACACAAATAGAGGTCGAGTGAGGGAAGCCCTCGGCTACGAAATTTGAATGGTAGTGGCATGATTAGGGATAAGCCATTCGAATGATCATTGCCCAACCAGAGAAAAGGCAGAGAGAGCTCAGAAGCAAATGATGATGTTGTCGATCCTGATTGGGGAATCCCTTCTCGGACATACTATCATAGGTCTCCAGAGAGAGAAGCTCGTAGGTTGACTCCATGAGAGTCGGTGAGCAGGTTCCACGGATTCTGTGAAGGATATTGGGAAGTGATTAAAAATCAGAATGTAATTTTATTAAATGATTTTAATAAAATACATGAAAGTGGAATAAGATACATGGAGTATTATTTTCTAGATGAGATTCCCTCTTCTTATCTGTATAGTTAGTGTTAGTCAACTGCTTTGTACCGAGTGACCATGTATAATTGTCGAGTCAGAGGTAGAGCTCTCTGTTGTCTTTCTGTCTTAGACATGACTTCAGGTGTAAGGACGTATTCCCGAAAATATTCTTACTTGACAAGATCTTCAAGATACATGCGGAGAGAACGATACTGAAAAGTCCGATGGTCCCTTGCAATCATGGAAAGAGCAGTAGTCTTTCGCTTCGGGATGGAAAAAATCATGTTGCTTCGGTTTTGAACACTTCACCGAGGATTGGCCCTTGATGCTCCGAAGACGTCTTGGATCGAGAACTTAAGCTGGGTTAAGTTATCATCCACTCGGTAAGTTCGGAGTGGACTATGTTGGGGGTTCAGGAATGACTGCATCTTGAAAACACCTCGTCCGTGATCCTGGTTGTCGATGGAGGGCCTATGTGATGCGGCTTCAATGTTTCTTCATCGTCGCCGTGATTGAGAGATTGGTTGGCGTAGCTTTTCATCGCTTCCTCTAACTGGATGTGTGGTTGGGCTCGGTACTGGACTTCACTCCAATGAGTAATATTGTACTTCACCAGATGTTTGCACAATGGGTGGATGACCCCATAGCCCGCTGATGAATGTTAAAGCAAAGACATCTTCACTGCAGTTATGTGCTTTGGTTAGTTGACTTTGAAAGTAGCCAATATACGCCTTGAAACTACCGGAGGGTCTTATCTTGATGGGGAGGAGATTATGGCTGTTCTGCTTAACCTAATGGCGAGAGGAGTACTTTGAGAGGAACAACATGATGAGATCCTTGAATTTATGGATCGATCATGGTGGAGGAGAGTAGAACCAATCAGAGGCTACTCCCTTCAAGTTGGAAAGGAAGATCCGACACAAAACAGGATCGCTTCGAGCAAAAATCACTATCTTGTCCTGATACTGACGGAGGTGTTGATTTGAATCACTCAGACCGGAGTAGCAATTAAAGGTTGAAGTTGTGAATTTGTTTGGAAATTCAAACCCCGATATGCTCTTGAAAAAGGGAGAGTTGAAAGCATCGATAGTGACGACTCTGAGTATGTCATAATGCGGCACCCCTACTTCCTTCACTCGCTTTTGTATACGCTTATCGAGATCTTGGACGCAGACGAATACCTCAGTCTTCCTTTGAGAATGAACATGCCGATCTCTCATATGAAGATGAGAGGAATCTGATCCACCGTCGGATCGCTCCGAGGAAGTAGGAGAGGCTGTTCTACAACGCCTTTGGCTTTGGGTATGTTCGTTGTCTTGAATCTCCGCATCAATGACCCAACTGACAGCTCAAGCGGCCCCTGGGTGTTTTGGATGGTCGTGATTTGGGCGAGGAGCTGGTCATTTAGATGCTTTAACTCCTCCCGCTCACCGGTCGCGCTCTCTCGATCGAGTGTCATTCGCTCCCATTCACGGTCGAATAGATCTTACTGCTTTTCCATCTCCTTCTTCATGTCAGCAAATATTTGGAGGAGTTGGCCCTCGTACGTCTATGGTGAGTAGGCATCTCCAGCTGCCCCTGGGAGGACACGAAAACAGGCTCTTTCATGACAGGGCTGAGGTTGAGGCTACTTAGGGAGATGATGCCCCTAGGTGACAATGAATTTGCCTCTGGAGGTGGTCCCGTTGACAGTGATCGGATGTTTTTTTTTCGAGGACATGGCTTTTTTGGGCAGATTTTTGAGGAAGGGTTTGGTTTTGGGGAGAGTGATCTTGACTGTTGAGACTTTAGCTCTCAATAAAAGTACCAGTTTATGGTAGAGATTTTTCGCCACAAGTGATTGGACAATCGATTCTCACCATAATCAAAGTTAAGAAGAGGGATTAAATGCGCGTAAGTAAAATACAACACAAAAGAACACATAAAATTTTACTTGAAAACTCTTAACTTGAAAACTTACGGGGAGGTCGAGGAATTTCACTATAATTCTCAAGTTACAGGAATTACAGTGTGTAGGAGATGTGTTTGGCTTGAAATTCGGATTTAGCTTCTTGGATCAAAATTGTATAGGAGTTTGAGGGATCCAAAAGGTACAAAAAAAGTTTTTTCTTGTGAGAGTAGTGAATCTACTTATACTTGACTAAATTGTTGTTTTGGAGGCAGGTGGATATCAGCGAGATTCGCATGTTGTAGCAATAGCGATCAATGGTGTTAGTTTGTTGGGATTGCATGTCGAGAAATCTGCTATTATCCATAACTGTCTGCGCTGAGTGGCACTACACGTTATGAATATGGAAAAAAATGAGGTTGCATAACTGAAAGCGGAGATCACGGGTGATTGTCGATGGAGGCTCGGTTGCGGAGTTGGAGGCTTTTGGAGAGGTAAAGATCTTGGGAAGGTAAAGTCCTTTGAGTGGTGGATGGCAGCTCCGAGATGAAAGGGTCTTCGAAAAGAAAGGCGACCTTGAGAAAGTCGGATGTGACAGGGGCTGACAGTGGCGAAAGCTGTCTTCTGAAAAGTGAATGTGACGAAATGTCTGAGTTGGACTCTAGGGAATATGGATTCCTTGGTGAAAGTTCTCAGTATCAGAGATACGTGTCGTCATCCCGAGTCAAATTTTAACCACTACAGTAACAAAAGCTTATCTATTGAACTCTATATTTGTTTCCTAATGCTTAAGCTTATCTTCATGGTTATTATCCAAATGAATAAATAAACATTCTTAATTTTTCTGTTAGACGCAACCACATCACACCTGTCACTGACATTTTATATTTCGCCGTTGAGAAGATTACACATGTTAACGATTGGAGCAAGTTTGCCTAATTATCTATCTTAATTTTCATTACTTAAATCTCTTATTACCATAATGCATCCACTTGAATTTTTTATGTCTTGACCCTCATGACATCACGTGAAATTACTTTTTTCCTTTGCTTTTGCAAGTAGAGTTCTCTTTTGGGTGCGTGTGTATCCTTCTGCATTAGTTTTTTGGGACATAGCTGACCTCAGGATGGTGACACCTCTCAGGGTTTGATTCATACAAAACCACCATTCCTTTTTTTTACTTCCTATGAGGAAGACAACCTCGGGACCTATGAGAAAAGTCTTGAGATCCCAACAACTTTTTGCACACGTCGAAACCATAGCCAAACAAGTGTAATCCCAAATCTCGTAATCTATGGAGTATGAAATCATCTGAAACCTAACTCTGATCTTCAACGATCGATCTCATTGCCTTATATGCACCCTGATTCAGTTTCCTTTCATGAGTAGTATCTGATGGCTTCGGCTGTGTCTCCAGTTCCAAAATCCAACCTCGATCTCCCTTCTCTCTTGATAGCTCTAGCTGTGGTGGTCTTTTCCTTGTTGGCACTTGCTGCACTCCATTTCCTCCTGAAAAGGCTGCGTGGTAGAGCTCAGCCGGTGATTCCAGAGGCGGTTGTTCAGGCGTGTCGGGGAATTGATCAGAAGGTTCTTGACTCAATACCAGTTCAGGCTTTCGACGAGAGCTGTAAGTTTCTGCGGCTGGAGTGTCAGTGCGAGTGCTCTGTGTGCTTATCGGGTTGGAAAAGGGGGAGATGGTCCGTATCCTGCCAAGCTGTGGGCATGTGTTCCATGTCCAGTGTATCGATGCCTGGTTCGCTTCGCACTCCAGCTGCCCGTTCTGTCGTTCTGAGATAACTGCTGTGGCCGAGTCTTTCGTGTTGCCCGTTGGAGGGAGTGAAGAGTTTGATGGAGCCTTGAACCAAGAAGATGGTGAGCTTCACAGATCCAATTCTTTTGTTTGCCCTTCTGGTCCTAGATTGATGTCTTTTAGAGAGAAACTTCGCCTGAAACGGGGCTTGTCTTGGACTCTGTAGCGTTATTGCATCCTGCTATAGATTCTTGTAAGATAGTAGTTAATTAGATAATTAACAGCTTATTAGTTTCGTTTTCTTCTTTCAATTCTTCTTTTTCTTCTTCATTGGAGCTTTTTATGAAGCTTGTCTTAGTTCCCTTTTAGATAGGGTTAGGAAAGGAATATTCTAAATGTTGGCCAGCGATGATTATTTTGCTGGACCCTTCTGTTTTTGGCTAGTTTAATTAGTTTTATCTGGAGCAAAATAGGACTCTTTTACTTCATATATATTACATTTCTCCAGTTAAATTAGGCTTGCATCATGAGATAGGAGAAAGCTCCCATAAAACTGTAAGGGGCCAAAAAAAAAACTCTTCTCCAAGGAAAGAGTTTCTACGAGGAGGACAATTATTACTCGTCAAAATTCTAATTGATTCTTCTATTGTGCACATAACGATGATTACTCTTGTGGCAAACTTTCTAAAAAAAACTTTTAAACACAAATAATTTGAGCATAACGCTAGCACATCAATGGTTAGTTCGTGAGTAGTTCACAGATGTCGCGAGTTCTCACAATTGTTTGTGATTTGTTCATATTATTCAATAACCGTTTAAATAACGGTTTGGATGAACATTTCAATTTCATATTATACAAGTTGTCTTCATACGGTGAAGTACAAGACAATCGAAGAGTCTTTTCTACATCCTCGACCTTATTTTCTTGCTAGATCAATTTCACATTCACATATTATAACGGCCCATAATAAATTTCAAAATTGTAACGCGCGCAGAGGAGGGGGAAAAAATGCTCAAAATATAAAATTGTTTTTTCTAGGACCATCATTATTTTTATTTTTATCCCAGTTGATATGAAGATAATTCAGCCATCAGTTGTCATACAATTTTTGCTTGCTAGGAATGCTATGGACAATGAGTATTGGCGATATTTCTACCAACACCCAAATCAATGACGCAAGAATGGTGCCTGCTAGACTGCAAGTCACCAGACATGAACTATGACTCATTTCATAACATAAAAATTCACAGAAAACAGTGAAGCCCTGAACAAATGAGCTTTAGAAATATTGAATTCCTTCACTAAGGAGAGGAGGCGAAAACACACACACACACACACACACACACACACACACACACACACACAGAGAGAGAGAGAGAGAGAGAGAGAGAGAGAGAGAGAGAGAGAGAGAGAGAGAGAGAGAGTCTTCTTCCCAAGTCCCATTGGATTCCTCATACATCTCTTTCAAATTAGCAAGATGAATGAGACCCGAGTTCGGCGAAACCGGCAAATAAGAGGTCTCATGGGATCAAGCCATAAACTAACTTGGGATGCTTGTTTGTTTTCCTTAATAAAGCCAAAGAAAAATCAACGTGTGCGTGTCATCACCAAAATTTTCTTCTTGCATGTTGCAAAGGGATACAGACGATCTCCCCCTACCACTTCAAAAGCAATGATGCAAGGTTAGTACTTTTGAGGAAGTTTCCCAATAATCTTTTTTGTACAATTGTTAGTAAAATTCCAAAACAGTAGGTGGAGGAAATCTGAAGATGACGAGAATACCGACTCCTATGCAACTCTCATAAGCTTTGTATATTTATTTTGGGTTTGTCAGCAAAATGAAATAGTTGCTTTGTATATTTAAAAAAATGACTGACTAGAGATATACCATTGTACATGACCAAATAATATAGATGATAGAACGACTATATTGCCATTGATTAATAAGGAAATAGATGGGAGTAAGCACATAATATGTGAACCGCGCACAATGATCAAGTCCCTTCGGACTTTAAATAGTGGATACGAAATAAACATGTCACTTGATATCCAGTAAAACAAGTAGGCTCTGAAGTAGTAAATAATGATGCAAAAAGAAGTCCAAGATTGAAGTTGATCAAAAATACTTGCTTGTTGCAGGTCAATGACACTAGAACAGGTTCACCAAACCACTTAAGTCATTTATCAATGCACAAGCAGGCATTAAGAACAGTTGCTGATGTAGATCCATTGGGCAAATTGATTTAAGATTCTCACAAATTAAATAGGAGTGTACAGCGAAGAGCTGAACGATCAAATGTATTGATTAAAAACAAAGTAACTGGGGAATACCAAAATCTCAAGCATGTATTCATTTCCACTCTAATGCTTTCAAACACGATCAAAACAGGTAAAAATCATCAGCCAGCACTTTGAGATCAGATCAGATGGGAGAATCGAGTTCTGCTTCACAAAGCCAAATCGGCTATCTGGACTCGAACAAAATCAAGGGACTAGACATTCAAGGAGAGGAGAGTAACAGTTCATGTATACGAATGCTATTGGAAGGAAAACCCTTCTCTGTTTAATCACAAAACCCGCATTTAACAGCCCAAATAAAAGTATTTTTTTTAGAAAAAAAGACTAACCTGAACTATTGAGAGAGAACGCCACTTGTGGCACTTGTCTGACAAGTAACAAGCCAGATGAACGTAAATGTATAGCAAAAGACATCTACGCACAGTCACCAAAATATTGAGTCATCTCATTCGTTCAGGAGAAACATCTGCTTAAGATGATTTCTATTAAAGGGAATCTAAAGTGTGTAAATTGGTAAATTCTTATACAGTCTAAAGCAGGCTTCAAAATAATGACATGAAAAATTCGATAGTGTCATGATCAAAGATGGATTCGCTATCAATGAATGTGATAAGTGTGTATACACTAAAACAGTTGGAGATGCATGTATCATTGTTTGTCTATATGTAGATGACATGGTGATACTTGAGATTTATATTGAAGTTATTAAGTCTACTAAAAGAATGTCATCCAACAATTTTGATATGAAGGATCTAAGGGTTGCTAATATAATTTTAGGAATTAAGATTATAAGAACACTAGATGAAATTAGTCTATCTCAATCTCACTACGTAGATAACATGATAGAAAGATTCAATGAGTATGAGATAAAAGAGAATATAAATTTTTTTCTCCTACACATCCACCTTCGCAAGAATACAAGAACTGGAGTACGACAGTTAGAGTATTCTCAGATTATCGGAAGTTAATGTATTTAATGAACTGCATAAACCCGATATTGCTTATGTTCTAAGCAAATTAAGCAGATACATTAGTAACCCTAGTTATGATCATTGAACTGCTTTATTACGAGTATTATGTTATGTATCACATACCAAGGAATATACCTTTAGATATGGACAGTATCCACTTATACTTGAAGGATACAACGATGCTAATTGGATTGCAAATTCTGAAGAATCAAAATCAACTGGCAGATACGTATTTACTCTTGGAGGCGCAGCAGTATCCTGAAAATCTTCCAAATAAACATGTATTACCCATTCAACAGTGGAATCGAAATTTATAGCCTTAGACAAGGCTGGAGAAAAACCAGAATGACTTTGACAATTTTTGAAAGATATATCATTATGGCCAAAACCAGTGCCCGCCATATGCATTCACTGCGATAATCAAGCAGCGATATATAGGGCACAAAATTTATATATAATGGTAAATCTAGATATATTCGTCGTAAACATAATACCGTTAAGCAATTGCTCTCAAATAAAATTATCTCTATTAACTTTGTGTCGTCAAAAGATAATTTAGTGGATTCGTTTAATAAAAGTTTAAGTAGAGAGCGTATAAACTGCGTATCGAGGAGAATAGGTTTAAAAACCTAACCTTAACGAGTCAGCTTAATGGAAACTTTACTTAGCGACTGGAGATCCCATAAACTAAGTTCAAGAGAAAAAAATTAATTATGATTGACTCTACGAGTAAGAATTTATGAGCTAGGCTCCAAACTATTCATGTAGTGCACCTAAGTGCTTTCTACAAGTGAATTAAGGATAAGCTTAATGTTTTTAATGATGATTATATCTTGATATTAAAGCAAGTGGGTAGAGTAGACTACTCTTAATAGGACGATCACCTATGTGAGTATAGAGTTGGGTCGGCTTTTTGAAAATCTCTATGGAGGCTGTTATTCTCTAAAGATACTCTCTGAAACTAAGAAAGTTCAGGACCAAAATGGACACAACCGAGAAGCAAAGTTGATTTTGTAAAGTTACTGTGTGAAGCTTGTTGACTTGACTTACAATAACGGCTAACAGTTCAAAACTTAGTTCACTGATTAGCCAGTAAGTCCGATAAAACTTTCGCTATCGAAGGTTCAAGACCTAGTTCACCTATCCAGATGTAGTTTCTTTTCTGAAGTATCTTTCACTAGAGAGTCAGTCTCTTTGCGTGTCAATTCCTTGAATTTCCATTCATTGTGGGGATTGTTGGGAAAATGAAGAATTATAATCAGAATATTTGAGCTAAATTAAGGCGAGATCCGTTGATAGAATCAACCGGATAATAGCTGGAGTATGTTCTTCTTCCATTGGGGATGAATGAGGTATATTTACATGTTTAATTCTATTTTAGAATGTATGAAATATTCAAGTCTAAATTTTGCCTAATTCAAAAGCTAAAGGGAACTAAAGATAGCTAAAAATATTTAGTCCCACATTAAATATGGGATGGACAAATAAAATGTTTAAATAGAAGAAAATGAGAACAAAAGGCATGCCCCTTGGGTACTTAGAGTTTTCACGCGCAATTGACCATGCCCATACGCGCGCCGCCGCCGCCGCCTTCGCCGGCCCGGCCCGGGGCCCGGGCGTGGGCGTGGGTTCAGGCTCGGATCCAACCCGGCCCGGTTCTTTTTCAACCGGACTACATGGGTTTGGTGCTACAAGCGGGTCTTAACCTACTCCACTACCCACCCGCTGCGCTGCAATGGTTGAAATGAACCGCTGCAGCGGTTCCTGTCTGTAACAGTTGTAACGGTTCAGACAGGAACCATCGCAACTATTCTTGGACGACTCTGCCCTCCAATGGACTTTCAGGAGCGCTATAAATAGCGCTCCTTTCCGTGATTCTAAACACATTGAAAAATATTCTCTTCTCTCCCTCTGAACTGATTTCGAATTTTTGAAGGAAAAATTTGAAAAAGAGCTTCGGTCTGAAAAAAGAAGTACAGGAAATTCAATAAATTCTGTAATAAAGATTGTTGTCTGAATCTGTCTCTTCCTAAGACATACATTCTTCTCTCTCCCTCCTTTCTCAATGGTGAAAAATACTCTAAATGTAACACCCGGATTGGTAAACTCTGAGTTAAAGTAATATTATTGGGTTAATAATATTTTTTTGTGTTAAATAAATTTCAGTGATTTATTATAGAAAATCCCGGAATGGATCTGCATGAAATACTCGTATAAATACCGGGTATAGGTATTTATCCCTAATCATGATTATTATTAATGATTTGGAGAGATGAAGAAAGAAAGAAAATAAAAGAAAAAGGATAAAAATAAAATAAATAAGAATTGATTGATGGAGTATGGGAGGTAAGGGGAGTAGAAGAGGTATGGGATGTAATGGGAGTAGGTGGGGGAGAGAAAAATAAAAACACTCTCTCTCTCTCTCTCTCTCTCTCTCTCTCTTTCACTCTCATCTTCCTCTCTCTCTAGCTCCCCCCCCCCCCCCGCGGCCTGACCGGCGGCCAGGCGCCGGCGGCGCCGTAGGCCGGCCTGCGCAGGGCCGGCAGTGGGGGAGGGGGGAGCACCAGCCCACATCTCTCTCTCTCTCTCTCTCTCGATGGGGTCCCTGGCGGCCAGGGCGCCGGAGCAGCGGCGGGGCCGGCGGGGCGGCCGCGCCGGCGAGGCGGCGGCGTGGGCGCGGCGATGGGCGCCGCGAGGTACAGCAGCAGCAGCGGCTGCTGCTGCGTCTGCTGTGTATGGGTGAAACCCATAACGGGTTCGGGTTTCGAGTTTAACCCAAACCCGACCCGTTATATACCCAACCCATTCATTAAATAAGGTAAATTTCATTTTAGCCCCTGTGGAATTAAAAATTACTTTGGGGACCCTGAAAAATTACAGATAGCCCCCTGAATTTTTCAGTTATTACGTACCTAACCTTTTATATTGGTTTTGCTTTCCGAACGATATCTTGGCCATCCGAAGTCGGATTCGGACGATTCTTGAGCCGTTATGATCGTGGAAACGAGAGCTACACATCTGGTATATCAGTATACAGTATCGAGTGTTCAAAAATTATCGGTATACCCGGTAAGTGAAAGTCCTAACTTAAATCTTATTTTTCCCCAATTTAGAAATAATTGTTGTTGGGAAATTATTGATAATATGGATTCATTGGAACTAAGAGATTACGTTATTAAAAAGATGATTGTGACAGTTATTGTAAAAGTGAATTGGTGTTATGGAACCGAAATCCAAATAGAGTATCCGAATAATGAATCACGGATATGTTATGTATATGTGGGTGAGAACCTAATACAGGTATGATACCAAATTGAGGATTGTTATTTAAAGATCATATAACATGACCATTAAGAGCTGTAGGGGTATTAAAATGGTTGCACATAGACAAATACCACATGAGTTATACGTGTGTGTCTCTGAACATGATGTATATGTTGCGAGTCTTTATTAGAATTCAGAACCGAATGACTAAACACTGGGCTTTGATAGAAATTGTTAAGTGTAAATCTTCAGTTGATGTCATCATCCGTCTGTGATGAATATTGAAGTGACTTAACTTGAAAATCATTAAGTGGGTAAAGTATCCCTCCGATTTTATTCAACACCGTGATTGCATGTGTATTGACTATTAAAATAATAATGATGATAGTTAAGTGAAGATTGTTATTATATGCAAGTGATGTCCAATCCGTTATGAAAGTAATAGTTATGGATAATAATAATTAGATGGTGGTTGGTTAACACTGGTGTACCCAGTGAGTAGATTAAACAGTGACAACCGGGAATCGATTACAGATCATGAATGTTTATTATTAATAAGAGATAATTAGAAATCAGTTAAGATAAAAGATCACTTGAGACCCCATCAACCATGGTCGGATAATTATAGAATTGGTTATGTTGATACTGGTATAAGCAGAATCCGAAGTTGATACTAGAATTGAACTAAACGAATGGAAATGGAAATTATCTTCGAGTAACTCGATGTGACCGTGATATGAAAAACTCTGCTAAACGGGATATATGTAATTGATGCAGTATGATAAAAATAGCGTACTGGTTAAAGTATTGAAGGTTTTGTTAAAATTGATAACTCGGATGGGGTCGGAATATTTCGGTAAATTAGCAACTGTGAATGTGAACCGATGATGATGGAACTGATCAAGTAATTGATAATGAACTGAATTAGAGCAACTGAATTCCTAACTCTACCGGACATGCTTGATAAGTAAATTGAATATCAAAAGCCTATTGTTAAGCTAAGTATACGAGACACTCAAATATTATGTAGTATGTTGAGTATTGATCTTGCGAATACTATTTTCGTATTTGTTGTGTTTCATGATATATACGCTCATAACGTGATTTTGTGTAGCAACTAGCACATTTGAGGCAGCGAGGGTCAGCTGATGGCCTACATGTTTATATACCGATCAAGTTGTTAATCGGTAGGAACTAAAAGCAATTGGTTGGATACATAACTAAGATTTATCGAACTTAATGGGAAGTGGAAGAATAAAACCTTTGAACCAGAATTCGCAAGTAGATATCGTACTTTTAGCGATTAATGATTATTAATGAAAACTACTGAATAAGATCAGGTCTGATGATTATCAGATAATGGGCGACCGATGATGTTGTATAAGTATCAAGCGAGTGATTAAAATGGTGAAAACCTGTTAGAGTCAGTATTGAGTAAATCTGACAACTTAATATTAAGTATATCGATTATGATGGATAATTCGATATCAGCAAAACAAATACCGATAGTATTGAACTAGTATTTTGGTATGTCTACTCGATACACTGGAGACTTTCAGGTATCCTTGTAATTGATTTAGCAGAACATTGGAATCCTCTATTAGGCTTGAAAGTCACATCTTTATACTGACACCGATTATATCTAACCGGTAAGAGTTAGATAATTACCTTAATAATTGAAAGTTAGTAATACAGACGAAAGATTGAGCGTCGTGTCAATGAGATTAGTGATCGAATATGGGTAAGTGATATGTGTATGTGTACGCATGTACACATGTGTGTGGTTTGATTCACATGTGAACACAGATGATGATTTGGCTAGTAAATGACTGTGTGGTTTGGAACTTGAAGATAGAAATAAGCAATAACAAAACATGCTGTATAGAAGTCTGTAGCGTTAACACCAGTATTGGTGGAACCTGGGATAAAATTTGGGCTGTACCAAATAAAAGTACTAAAACCAGTCTTTACTTGAAATAAAGGATAATTATGATATTGAAAGTGTAATAATTCATTAATATCAGAATTGTCGTGTAACTATCACTTGCATCAAAAGTAATGAGAAGACTCTGAATTAAATCAAGTTGTAACCAATAGGCAGTTTGCCTGAGGACAAAAGAGGCAAATGATGACTAACCCCGACTGTTAATTAAATGATAAATGGTGAATAAGTATTATGATTAGAAAAAGCAAATACTGGTACTACGAGTCAGAACTTGACCGGTAAGATATTGGGGATCATTAAGTTGAATGCTTACATGGGTGCATGATTGACACGTTATTGTGTATGCATAGTAGTCTAACACATGCCTCTTAAAAAGAAATAGTTTTATGAATGAGTATCATGCTCGACTTCATGCATATATTGGCTACACATATATTGGAATGATATAACATGTTAGTTATTCTGAAAAGGCTTGCATGTTGTTAGTTTAATAAGTGGTTACTTATACATGTTAATGTCTTTATTAATATTGACATCATGTAAAGTAGGAATCATATGAATCCTTTATGTTATTATTTTCTCATGGATCCTTGCATGTGGTTATTACATGAAGGATATGATATTTACATGTTATGATACGTGGTAAACGTATCGGAGGAAGGGACCGGGTTGAACCGGAGGTGACGAAGGGGAAATAATACGTGGTAAACGTATTGGAGGAAGGGACCGGGTTGAACCGGAGGTGACGAAGGGGAAAATAATACGTGGTAAACGTATTGGAGGAAGGGACCGGGTTGAACCGGAGATGATCGAAAGGTAGATTATATTTTATATTGATGCTATCCGGTATATGGATATGATTGTTTATGATATCCGGTATATGGATATGATTGTTTATGATATCCGAAATATTGGATATTAATAGGTATGGCACCTAGTATATCATATGATTGTTTATGATATCCGGTATATGGATATGATTGTTATGATATCTGAATTATGGATGTTAATAGGTATGGCACCTAGTACATGCATATGATTATTTATGATATCTTGTATATGGATATGATTGTTATGACATCCAGTATATGAATGTGAGTGTCCCGTATTTCTTCATGTATGAACACAATTATAATTGGATACTATCATGAGTAGTGTGTGATGTCATATGTATATTGGGGTAGGTGCAATATTGAACTGTAACTAATCTAGTGAGTAAGATTAGGCTCTCTAAGAGCTGTGTTGTGACCATGACTATATATATGAATTACGAACATGTTACAAACTGAAAACGGAAAGGTAATTATAAGAGACTAAAGAGTAGGTCAAGGACTGCAAAATCATTGAGATTGTATGTTAATGAAATATTGGTCACGTATACATAGAAGAATACATAGAGCCAGTATCAGATAATAGAAAGAGTCTATGATTCATAAGCTGCAGTATCAACCACAAGTAGAAAGTATTGAAATTAATTTTTGATATCGCTCAACTGCATAATATTTGAAGTATAATGGTAGTATCATAAAAACTCTATTTTGAATGACTTCACTCACTGAGCTGTTGAGCTCACCCCACCACAGATTGATATTTTCAGGTCATGGCAAGGCGAAGGTCCGACTTAGAGCTGTAAGGATGTTCTCCTGAGATGACGTATGTACTTATTGTAGAATGTAAATCATTTTATAAACTCTGATGTTATTAGTCACTATGAGTTAGAATAGTATATCACGGAAGCACTCTTCTGTATATGTTTATTTGATGGACCTTGGGATGAACTATATGATGAAAATGAGATCTATAAGTAGGCTGATGTTAGCCGAAATCTAATTATTGTATTGAGATTGAGTCTATATTTCAGAGGAGATGCTGCCAAAATTTCTTTAATATATTCTGATTAACGAGCAATAAGGTTGATGATCATGGAATTTTGAGGTAATTAAACCTGGGGCCGTTACAGTTGGTATCAGAGCTTAGGCTTAGAAATTTGGGTAGAACTCAGGAGTAGGTCTAAGGCAGTATTAGCCTAGAGATTGATTTAAGTCGTTGGTTTAGGAATAACATTGATTGTTATAATGAATGTCTGCGAGTGTGCAGTTTGTATGAATGAATGTGTGCCATGATGTAAGAAGTTCATGGGTGCAGTGGGTTCTTATGCGTATGATTGATCTCGAATGCATGATATTTAACTTTTCTTATATTCGAATGAAAGTATACCCGCATATACTTTGATTCGGATGAGTTCTACTAGGGGTGCGGGCCCTTAGTATGAACTACCGGTGGTATGGGACAATGGGATAAGGAAATGACAAAAATATCAGGTAAGATAAGATTTAATCAGAGCGCAAGAATTATGTTGAGTATATGTGATTGACGTATCATCAAGTATAGTACGTGTATGTGCTGATATGATGTGTGATGATATATTAAACAATTATCACCAAGTGTGATGTGTGTATGTGATACCATATGATGTGTATATCACCAAGTATGATGGTGAATGTAATGATATAAAGTATGTGTAAGATATATTCTGGGTGAAGGTGATAATATTGGGCATATATTGCATGTTGTAAACATATAAGGAGATGCATGGTTAGAAGAAAACAAAATTTCACTATCAGAAGAAATATTTCATGATATAAAGAGGAAACTGAAAGTATCACTCTTACCTATTATCAGATATGCCAAGTTTCGAGGACGAAACTTTTTCTAAGGGGCGTAGAGTTGTAACACCCGGATTGGTAAACTCTGAGTTAAAGTCATATTATTGGGTTAATAATATTTTTTCTGTGTTAAATAAATTTCAGTGATTCATTATAGAAAATCCCGGAATGGATCTGCATGAAATACTCGTATAAATACGGGTATAGGTATTTATCCCTAATCATGATTATTATTAATGATTTGGAGAGATGAAGAAAGAAAGAAAAATAAAAGAAAAAGAATAAAAATAAAATAAATAAGAATTGATTGATGGAGTATGGGAGGTAAGGGGAGTAGGAGAGGTATGGGATGTAATGGGAGTAGGTGGGGCAGAGAGAAATAAAAACACTCTTTTTCTCTCTCTCTCTCTCTCTCTCTCTCTCACTCTCATCTTCCTCTCTCTCTCACTCTCTCTCTCTCCCCCCTGGCGGCCTGACCGGCGGCCAGGTACCGAAGGCCAGGCGCCGGCGGCGCCGTAGGCCGGCCGGCGCAGGGCCGGCAGTGGGGGAGGGGGGAGCACCGCCCACATCTCTCTCTCTCTCTCTCTCTCTCTCTCGATGGGGTCCCCGGCGGCCAGGGCGCCGGAGCAGCGCCGGCGCCGGCGGGGCGACCGCGCCGGCGGGACGGCTGCGCCGGCGAGGCGGCGGCGTGGGCGCGGCGATGGGCGCCGCGAGGTACAGCAGCAGCAGCAGCAGCGGCTGCTGCTGCGTCTGCTGTGTATGGGTGAAACCCATAACGGGTTCGGGTTTCGGGTTTAACCCAAACCCGACCCGTTATATACCCAACCCATTCATTAAATAAGGTAAATTTCATTTTAGCCCCTGTGGAATTATAAATTACTTTGGGGACCCTGAAAAATTACAGATAGCCCCCTGAATATTTTCAGTTATTACGTACCTAACCTTTTATATGGTTTTGGTTTCCGAACGATATCTTGGCCATCCGAAGTCGGATTCGGACGATTCTTGAGCCGTTGTGATCGTGAAAATGAGAGCTACACATCTGGTATATCAGTATACGGTATCGGGTGTTCAAAAATTATCGGTATACCCGGTGAGTGAAAGTCCTAACTTAAATCTTATTTTTCCCAATTTAGAAATAATTGTTGTTGGGAAATTATTGATAATATGGATTCATTGGAACTAAGAGATTACGTTATTAAAAAGATGATTGTGACAGTTATTGTGAAAGTGAATTGGTGTTATGAAACCGAAATCCAAATAGAGTATCCGAATAATGAATCACGGATATGTTATGTATATGTGGGTGAGAACCTAATACGGGCATGATACCAAATTGAGGATTGTTATTTAAAGATCGTATAACATGACCATTAAGAATCTGTAAGGGTATTAAAATGGTTGCACATAGACAAATACCACATGAGTTATACGTGTGTGTCTCTGAACATGATGTATATGTTGCGAGTCTTTATTAGAATTCAGAACCGAATGACTAAACACTGGGGTTTGATAGAAATTGTTAAGTGTAAATCTTCAGTTGATGTCATCATCCGTCTGTGATGAATATTGAAGTGACTTAACCTGAAAATCATTAAGTGGGTAAAGTATCCCTCCAATTTTATTCAACACCGTGATTGCATGTGTATTGACTATTAAAATAATAATGATGATAGTTAAGTGAAGATTGTTATTATATGCAAGTGATGTCCAATCCGTTATGAAAGTAATAGTTATGGATAATAATAATTAGATGGTGGTTGGTTAACACTGGTGTACCTAGTGAGTAGATTAAACAGTGACAACGGGAATCGATTACAGATCATGAATGTTTATTATTAATAAGAGATAATTAGAAATCAGTTAAGATAAAAGATCACTTGAGACCCCATCAACTATGGTCGGATAATTATAGAATTGGTTATGTTGATACTGGTATAAGCAGAATCCGAAGTTGATACTAGAATTGAACTAAACGAATGAAAATGGAAATTATCTTCGAGTAACTCGATGTGACCGTGATATGAAAAATTCTGCTAAACGGGATATATGTAATTGATGCAGTATGATAGAAATAGCGTACTGGTTAAAGTATTGAAGGTTTTGTAAAAATTGATAACTCGGATGGGGTCGAAATATTTCGGTAAATTAGCAACTGTGAACGTGAACCGATGATGATGGAACTGATCAAGTAATTGATAATGAACTGAATTAGAGCAACTAAATTCCTAACTCTACCGGACATGCTTGATAAGTAAATTGAATATCAAAAGCCTATTGTTAAGCTAAGTATACGAGACACTCAAATATTATGTAATATGTTGAGTATTGATCTTGCGAATACTGTTTTCGTATTTGTTGTGTTTCATGATATATACGCTCATAACGTGATTTTGTGTAGCAACTAGCACATTTGAGGCAGCGAGGGTCAGCTGATGGCCTACATGTTTATATACCGATCAAGTTGTTAATCGGTAGGAACTAAAAGCAATTGGTTGGATACATAACTAAGATTTATCGAACTCAATGGGAAGTGGAAGAATAAAACCTTTGAACCAGAATTCGCAAGTAGATATCGTACTTTTAGCGATTAATGATTATTAATGAAAACTACTGAATAAGATCAGATCTGATGATTATCAGATAATGGGCGACCGATGATGTTGTATAAGTATCAAGCGAGTGATTAAACTGGTGAGTATTGAGTAAATCTGACAACTTAATATTAAGTATATCGATTATGATGGATAATTCGATATCAGCAAAACAAATACCGATAGTATTGAACTAGTATTTTGGTATGTCTACTCGATACACTGGAGACTTTCAAGTATCCTTGCAATTGATTTAGCAGAACATTGGAATCCTCTATTAGGCTTGAAAGTCACATCTTTATAGTGACACCGATTATATCTAACCGGTAAGAGTTAGATAATTACCTTAATAATTGAAAGTTAGTAATACAGACGAAAGATTGAGCGTCGTGTCAATGAGATTAGTGATCCAATATGGGTAAGTGATATGTGTATGTGTACGCATGTACACATGTGTGTGGTTTGATTAACATGTGAACACAGATGATGATTTGGCTAGTAAATGACTGTGTGGTTTGGAACTTGAAGATAGAAGTAAGCAATAACAAAACATGCTATATAGAAGTCTGTAGCGTTAACACCAGTATTGGTGGAACCTGGGATAAAATTTGGGCTGTACCAAATAAAAGTACTAAAACCAGTCCTTACTTGAAATAAAGGATAATTATGATATTGAAAGTGTAATAATTCATTAATATCAGAATTGTCGTGTAACTATCACTTGCATCAGAAGTAATGAGAAAATTCTGAATTAAATCAAGTTGTAACCAATAGGCAGTTTGCCTGAGGACAAAAGAGGAAAATGATGACTAACCCCGACAGTTAATTAAATGATAAATGGTAAATAAGTATTATGATTAGGAAAAGCGAATACTGGTACTACGAGTCAGAACTTGACCGGTAAGATATTGAGGATCATTAAGTTGAATGCTTACATGGTGCATGATTGACACGTTATTGTGTATGCATAGTAGTCTAACACATGCCTCTTAAAAAGAAATAGTTTTATGAATGAGTATCATACTCGACTTCATGCATATATTGGCTACACATATATTGGAATGATATAACATGTTAGTTATTCTGAAAAGGCTTGCATGTTGTTAGTTTAATAAGTGGTTACTTATACATGTTAATGTCTTTCTTAATATTGACATCATGTAAAGTAGGAATCATATGAATCCTTTAAGTTATTATTGTCTCATGGATCCTTACATGTGGTTATTACATGAAGGATATGATATTTACATGTTATGATACGTGGTAAACGTATCGGAGGAAGGGACCGGGTTGAACCGGAGGTGATGAAGGGGAGAATAATACATGGTAAACGTATTGGAGGAAGGGACCGGGTTGAACCAGAGGTGACGAAGGAGAAAATAATACGTGGTAAACGTATTGGAGGAAGGGACCGGGTTGAACCGGAGATGATCGAAGGGTAGATTATATTTTATGTTGATGCTATCCGGTATATGAATATGATTGTTTATGATATCCGGTATATGGATATGATTGTTTATGATATCCGAAATATTGGATATTAATAGGTATGGCACCTAGTATATCATATGATTGTTTATGATATCCGGTATATGGATATGATTGTTATGAATCTGAATTATGGATGTTAATAGGTATGACACCTAGTACATGCATATGATTATTTATGATATCTGGTATATGAATATGATTGTTATGACATCCAGTATATGAATGTGAGTGTCCCGTATTTCTTCATGTATGAACACAATTATAATTGGATACTATCATGAGTAGTGTGTGATGTCATATGTATATTGGGGTAGGTGCAATATTGAACTGTAACTAATCTAGTGAGTAAGATTAGGCTCTCTAAGAGCTGTGTTGTGACTATGACTATATATATGAATTACGAACATGTTACAAACTGAAAACCGGAAAGGTGATTATAAGAGAGTAACGAGTAAGTCAAGGACTGCAAAATCATTGAGATTGTATGTTAATGAAATATTGGTCACGTATACACAGAAGAATACATAGAGGCAGTATCAGATAATAGAAAGAGTCTATGATTCATAAGCTGCAATATCAACCACAAGTAGAAAGTATTGAAACTGATTTTTGATATCGCTTAACTGCATAATACTTGAAGTACAATGGTAGTATCATAAAAACTCTATTTTGAATGACTTCACTCACTGAGCTGTTGAGCTCACCCCACCACAGATTGATATTTTCAGGTCATGGCAAGGCGAAGGTCCGACTTAGAGCTGTAAGGATGTTCTCCTGAGATGACGTATGTACTTATTATAGAATGTAAATCATTTTGTAAACTCTGATGTTATTAGTCACTATGAGTTAGAATAGTATATCACGGAAGCACTCTTCTGTATATGTTTATTTGATGGACCTTGGGATGAACTATATGATGAAAATGAGATCTATAAGTAGGCTGATGTTAGCCGAAATCTAATTATTGTATTGAGATTGAGTCTATATTTCAGAGGAGATGCTGCCAAAATTTCTTTAGTATATTCTGATTAACGAGCAATAAGGTTGATGATCATGGAATTTTGAGGTAATTAAACCTGGGGCCGTTATACCTGGTATTTATACGAGTATTTCATGCAGATCCATTCCGGATTTTCTATAATGAATCACTGAAATTTATTTAACACAGAAAAAATATTATGAACCCAATAATATTACTTTAACTCAGAGTTTACCAATCCGGGTGTTACACTAAAGTTAAGGCAAATATTCTCCCTAGAATTTGTCTTTGTCCTACTACATTGAAATCCTGTAAATGTACTAATTAATTACGATTCGACCGTATTGTGATTTGGTAGTGCTATCCAAATACCGTGAAGGAGTGTTGTATCTTGGGAGATCAGCGTGCAATAACCCGTTAGCACCGAAGCGGAGGACGTAATTGTCTTAAGGAGATTCGCTACATGCATACCTCACTCCAATTGCTGTATAAGTGAACTAACATTCTTTATACAGGGGTTATACTGAAATATTTATGCTCATAAATATTACTGTATATTGAGACTGACTAATACTAGTTTAATTGTTGTTTAACCAAGAAAGGTAATAAAAAGGTGGTTCTGTAGTTAAGGAACGTTCTACTGAACGGAAAACCTCCCACCTGATATTCACCAACATAGCTAATCAGATCGGTGATATTGATTAGTTGTCAGATCGATTCCTGCACCTAACATATTTTAAATTAATAAAATAAACAAGCAAATAAGTGTAAATAAATAAATAAATATTCATAAGTTATAAATAAATTGCTAATTATGGTTAAAAATTATTTACTATTTAATTAACTAAAACTAAATTATTTTATAAATATTTGATCAAGTTAACAATAACTTTTGAAGTCAACATAGTCCCCACCTCCATATTAAAAAATTATCCCACTGCTTAAATTTCCGTCCGCTTTTGATTTTGTATGCCCACATATTCAAACATTTGATCACTTTCTTAACTTCTTATCCACTATTAAAAGTTGGACAGCAATTTGTAAAAGTATAGAGTAATTGACTAAGATGGCCCAAAAAAAAAGAAAGTTGGACAAAAAGTTATAATATATATTTAATTTAATAACATAAACAAAAAATAAGTGATAAATAAATAAATAAATATTCGTAAGTTATGAATAAGTTTCTAATTATGTTAAGAGTGAAAACCTATTTACAGTTTAACTAAAACTCAATTACTTTTTTGTTTTTTGTTTTATAAACAATATAGGTTAAATGGTTTTATTAAATAAGTCATTAATTACTTTTTGTTTTTGTTTTAAATTTCATTTTTTAAATATTTAAATAATTTTTAAATATTTTGGTCCAGTTAAAAATAAATTTTAAGTCAACATGGTCTGCACCTCTATATTGAAAAATTTATCCCACTGCTATTTTTTTTATTTTTGACTTTTCCTGTCCACATGTTGGAAAATAACCATATTCTTAACTTTCTGTTCATTTTAAAAAAGTTGGATAGAAATTTATAATAGTAGACAAAATAGATTAAGGTGGACTGAAAGGGAAAAGGTTGATAGAAATATATTTAAAAAGGCAGAAATTAACGAAGATGGACAGAAAGGAGAAAAATTGGGAGCGATCTCCCCGCCGATGATGAAATGATCTTCCGCCTTAGAATTATAAATTTATGATGAATTTATAATAAATAAATTCATTCGCCTCTGAGTTTCAACCTATGAGTTCGATGATCTACCTTCAAGTTGGTCAAATTATATTAGTTTTTAGTATAATATATATTAAAATTAAAAAATAAAAAATAAACAAACAAATAAGTGAAAATTAAATAAATAAATAATCATAAATAATTTTGTTTTATAAACAACAGAGGTTAAATAATTTTTATAAAACAGGTCATTAATTTCTTTTTTTGTTTTTGTTTATTTTTATTTTTTAAATATTTAAGTAGTTTTATAAATATTTTGATCAAGTTAACAATACATTTTGAGGTAAACAAATAACAAATAAAATGGACAACAAAACAATTGCTCTTTGAATTTTGAAGTGTACAGCAAAACAATTGCTCTATGAAAAATATAAAACAACTGTGATTAAAGAATTTGTTGAAAATCGTGAGCCAACTAAAGAACAAAAAAATATCACATGGGCCAATTAAAACAAGAGCTACACGGACAATATGAAAATACAAGAGTCCTGACAGATGGTGGGGACAAAAATCTGCACACAAAGAAATCTTGCTCAAAAGATTTTTTGAAGCTTTACAAACTTCAAAGAGTTTGACACAACTCAGACTCTGTGGAGACATGCAAACATCAATTTTCTCAAAAAACAAAATAGACAACAAAAAATTGCATCCTGTCAGAGGCTGCGCGTGCGTTGCAAAGACACCGCCCTCTCCCTTTCAACGCCAGCACGGAAGCTCCTGCTCCCCGATGCCACCAACTTCCGGCCATCCTCCGCCCTCTCACAGTGGACCCCACGACCTAAGTCCACCCCAACTTCGCCACCACCAATCGCACCCACATTTTCACCCACCACATCTGAACACCGGCAGATCGGGCACGACCCATGCAACAGCAGCCACCGGTCAATGCACCCAGGATGGAACACGTGTCCGCACCCAGGTATCACCTTCACCATGTCGTCGAAGAACTCGCCAAGACAAATCGCACACCCACCCGCCTGCAGTTGGAAAATCGAGAAAATTTACTTAAATAATATAGAAATTTCGATAATAAGAAATAAGAAGTAATTATATGATAACTAATAAAGCATGTAATTTAGAGAAAAAAAAACTTAAAAAAAAGAAATGACATATCACAACAGTTAAAAGTAAACCTTTTCTTTTAATTTGCAACACAGTGACAAAGCGAAAAGGATCACATCTTATGTTAAAAGTATAGGGATAATTTATTTCTTGAGAACAATAATCATTTAATTTTCTTTGTCTTCGTCATCGTGAATTGCTTTTTCACTTTTGGAAGGATTTGAAAATTATTAGTGAGACATATGACTTATCATTTAAGAATTTTAAGAAATAGATAAACATATAATTTATGACAAAAAGGGGTCGCAGATTCAAGTCATGGTGACAGAAGAATAAGATTGAATTATGAGAGATTTCATGTTCAACACTCTACTGTAGCATTTTACTGCAAACCATAATAGATATCTAAACTATGCAAAAAGTTTAAAAATAAATTAACACTGCGGTAGAAAATCAAAAAAAATTAATCACCTCTTTAGCTCCGGCATATTTGAGCACGGGCAGCGCATGCACCGTGTTCGGGTCCAACCCCTCAGACCCGGCGCTCTGCGGGTGGTCCGATGAGATGGGCCGGGGCTGAGGCTCGGCGTCCTGGTTGCTGTGAGCTTTGCCCATAAAGCTGTAGGCGAAGAAAACGAAGATGAAGATGAAGACGATGATGAGGATAGCAGTGAGGGCTGGTTCCGTCATTGAGAAAGGAGAGGGGGTTGCGGGTGAGCACGGTGGATGTATTTTATTTGGGTGGATTTTTTTTCCTTATCTTTCCGTTTCTTTGAAAGAGTGGGTAATAAGGACAGAGGGGAAGAAGTTGCGAGCCGGCGGGGGAACGGAGACAGGAAACATTTGGTGATTTGGAGAGAGATTGTACGTCCCAGGTTATAGTTTAATCCGATCAACGTAATTTAGCATTATCTTGTGGACTTGTAGTCTTGACTGATCAAGGTCGGATCATTGTTAGCAAAACCGCGTTTAAAACATGAAATTTTTCGGGGATTTCAGTTGAATCTACTGTATTAAAATTTAATTAGTGATTATTTCAATTACAATTTTTTTCACTTGAGCCTCATTTTTTTAACGGGCACTAGAGTGTAGACACATGTCGGGTGAGTTTTAATCACGAAATGCAAAAAAATTAAAATTCTCACGTTTTAAATTTTAACCGCAGCGGCGACCGCAACTGAAAGCGCCCTACAACTGCGACTTTTTTTTTTTTGAAAGGTAAAATGATTTCATTGATAAATTAAAAAAACTTAAGTGCATATGTTACAGATTAGCTAGGCTACTCTTCAGTACTATTCTTAGATAACTATAGAGACGGGAGAGGACCCTGACCGTCACTCTCTACTATAGTACACTAAGTAAGTACTTAGATTGACCCAAAACTAATACAACACTCACAAGAAATAAAATACTTAATATAGTAACTATTGATACTGAAACCAAAAGAAATCAGAACTAAGCAATCGTGAATACCATACTTGATGAGCAAAACTAAATATGGACCAGATAGCTCTAGGCTCAGCTAACAAACACTTATCAGTCTTGAATGTACTTGGACATTGTGCTTTAATTGATAAGCTTATCAGTCTTGAATGCCCCAGTTGTTTAATATTGAAATGTCCCTAGTCTTCCAGGTACAAGTTCTCAAAATGATCTGAATGTCTTCATATAACTGTCAGGTTATAGTTCTCATGGTCGTGGTTCTTATTATGAGAACTGTTACTCTTAATACGGACTGATGTCATGATCGCAGTTCTTATTATGAGGGCTGCTACTCATAATAAAGACTGCGATTAGGGTCGCAGTTCTTTTTATGAGGACTGCGATCATGGGCGCGGTCCTTATTATGAAGAGTACTACTCATAATAAAGATTGTGATTATGGTCGCAGTCATTTTTATGAGGAGTGCAACTATTTCTTTTCTCACTGTATTACTCTCTTCTAAAATACTAGCTCCCACAAAATGAAAATCAGGTCATGAGTCACTGTCCTTAAGTCATATTCTTCACATAAAAGATTCCTCCCATTTTAGCATCGTCATCATCTAGGAGAAAATAAATCAAAAACTTAAGATCGCAATCTTTTATATGAGGACTTTGTGAGAATTTCGACTGCAGTAGTAATGATCGATTTACAATTCAGATCTAAATATCACATCGATTACAAACACAAACAAAACTCACCGCGAGTACGAACAAATGAGATCTGCAAAAAGTCGATTCTCAAAAAATTGGTCCAGGCGCTCTGCCCCTGAGCCCCCGAATGGGGGTTCCCCGCCCCCTTTCCAACCCCCACGTCGTACTGACCGCACAGGTCGATCCGTGAATTACTCTGCGACGGGTTCAAGGTTGAAGGAAGAGCAACGTCAAGAACAATGAAGAAGGGTAAAAAAGAATAAAAATATATAAAGAAGTGATAGTTGGGAGGAATCAATTTATGCTGATGTGAATTGAGACTGAGACGGAAATAAATTTATAATTAAAATTTTTCACAAATTAATTGAAAAGAAAAGAATACAAGGTCAATTTTCTGTTTTTCAAAACTAGATCTGATTTGTTAGCAAAACCGCCCGTTTAAAACATAGTATTTTTCAAAACTAGGTCGGATCCTTTGTTAGCAATACCATGTTCGAAATATCGTATTTTTTCGAAATCAGGTCAGATATTGTTACCAAAATCAATTCTCTCAATAATTTTATTTACCAAAATCAAAGAGTCTTGCATGCTACTGCTAACTCTTCTTCTAATGATTTCCTTTACTCTAGAATATTATATGAGGTGGCCTCATACTTTTCTAGTAGACCTTGAAAACATTGTTAGATTCTTACAAGACAGCAAAACAATTTGTCGTTTTTTATTTTATCTAACATAGAAAACCTCTCTTTTCGTTTACTGCTTTGCCAGCATCTTACATGCTACTAAACATAATCACATGCATCACCATTAATCACACCCAATCAAACAACTATTTCTATAAAGAAAAGGGTAAAAGAGAAAGAAACAAACTATGCATTTGTATTTAGTACTACTCACAATTAACCATGAAGGAGGTTTATACTGGAGAAGAATACACATTTATATTGCTTGTATCTTTTATATGTTGAAAAATGAAGTTATTCTGGATATAGTGTCTAATTTTAGCCAAACTAAAAACACTTGACAATTAGGGGGGCAAAAAAGCTCCTCCACTATAATCTTAATTATATCTTAGAGGAGAAAAGATATATAAAATAGATAACAAAAATTTGTATCCCAACAGAGTTTGATTTCAGATATCATTTGATTTTAATGTATATTGGTAATAAAATGTAGGGTTTTGAGTTACCTAATAGTATATTTATTAACCTTATACATATTGACTGATATCCAGATCGTTTGCCGATATGGTCTATATTAACAGTATTATAAACTCATTTTATAGTTGTTAGTAAGTTAGATGCAAATAAATTTTACGGTGTTTGATTGGTAATATAAAATTATAAATGAGAAAGTGTATTGTATTTTACGGTGTTTGGTTATCATAATGTGTAAGTAGTGGAAAAATTTACCACAAAATTAACTGTTTGATCATTTAAAAATATTAAAAATACATCAAGAAATACTAAAAATTGTAAATATTAAATAAAATTAAAAATTAAATTAAATTTATTTAAAAGATAATATATTAATTTATTAAATTATTAAAAATATTAAAATTTAGTAAATATTAAAATATTAAAATTTAAATTTATTAAATATTAAAAAAATAAAAATAATCTAATAATAAAATTATTAAATTTATTAAATATTACTAATTTATAAAGAAAGTAAGAATTAAAATTAAATGGAATGCATTATATTAATCTAATGATAAAAATATTTATCTAGTAATAAAAAGATTCTAATATTAAAATTTATTAAATTATTAATAAAAACTTTAATCTAATAATTATATTTATAATTTAAAAAATTCTCATAATTTAAAATTTTTAATTTAATAATAAAAATATTAAATTAATTATAATTAATTGTAGCAATACAAATTTACATGACCACAAAATTAATTGTTTATGCTACAAGTAGATTTTACATAACTTCAAAATTAATTATTTATATTGTAAATAAATTATAAATAAGATATAAATATATTTTATAATTTACCGCTCAAACAAACACTACAAATTATAAGACACAATTATTATTAGCAACTTGTAATCTTTTACGATGAAACAAGCACGCAAGACCACAAGATTTTAGACTATACATGCATCACACAGTAAAAGTTCGTTACAAAGATGTCTTGCTTTGCTTTCTGCTTCAACGCCAGTGCCCGGTCCCACCAACGTCCCTTTACTTCGGTGGTGCATCTGCTCCTTACGGACCCCACCACCGAAATTCACCCTAACTTCACAACCACCACCACAAGACGCACCCACATTTTCACCCACAACTCCACAAATCGGTCAACAGCAACCACCCTCCAATGCACCCAGGATGAAACACGTGTTCACGCCATTGGCATCACCTCCCCTGTCGTTGTCAAACTCGCTGAGACAAATGGCACACCCACCCGCGGGTTGGAAAAATTATGATAGTAACTGGTAATAATTGGAATAAACTTGCCGTGGCTTTCAAGGTTGACGTCTTATTTTTAAAAATAATAATTGGTAAAACATATGACTATGAATAAGAATGTTAAAAGTTTAGGACGTGTCACAATCATTTTAGTGAGATAAACCTTCTTTTTTGATCCATGACCGAGTATAAAGCACCATCTCTTGTGTTAAAACCACGCTGATAATCATATTTTTTCGCTTTTGTCTTCTTCAAGTCTTTTTCACTTTTAATAAAAGAATGGGAAAATAGTAAGATATGTGATCTATTACTAAAGAAAATTCAAAGATGAAACGATGCATAACTTGTGACATAGTGATCGTAAAAATCAAGCCATGCTGCCAAGGAGACCTTTACAAAGTGATGAAAATGTAGCTCGGATTACGAAGAGATTTCATGTTAATAACAAACAACAACAACAATATCACAATAAGCTTGAGCGTATTTGAAGTGCTTTACAAAATTATTATAAAAATAAATTGATAAATAATCACCTCCTTAGCTGCAGCAAACTTGAGCATCGGCAGTGTTGATAATTTTGTTGGGAAATATGAAGAATTAAATGTGAATCATTAAGTTGAATTACGGTGAGATCCGTTAATAGAATCAATTGGATAATGGTTGGAGTATCTTCTCCTTCCATTGGGGATGAACGTGGTATATTCACATGTTCAATTCTGATTTCGAATGTATGAGATATTCTAATCTAAAGTTTGCCTAATTCAAAAATCAAAAGAGGACTAAAGGTAACTAAAAGCATTTAGTCTCATATTGACCATAGGATGAAAGTTTGAAGTGTTTAACAAGAGAAAAATGGGAACAAAGGGTGTGCCCTTTAAGTAATTGGAGTTTTTGCACGCGATTAGGGAGAAACCCTGCCCACACACGCGTGCCGCCGGGGCCGGGTTCGGGCTCGGTACTTGGTCCGGTTCTTTTTGAACCGGGTTTCATGGGTATGGGTTACAGCGGATTGCACCCGCTTACAACGGTTGGGAGGTTTCTGTCTGAAACGAACAGTGGCAACCGTTCAGACCGAACCGTTGCAACCGTTCGGACCGATTTGTCCCTCCCAGAGCGTTATAAATAGCTCATTTAACACACAACAACAACAAAGATCCCTCTTTTCTCTCATTTTAACACACAACAACAACAAGTAAAAGTAACTCGGATTCTGAAGATTCATTGTGAAAGAAAGCTCAGAAAATTCAACAGATTCTTTAGTAGAATTATTGTCTGAATCTGTGACTTCCAAAGAAGAATATTTTTCTATCTTCCTCCTTTCTCCACAGTGGGTGTTCCTCCACAGTAAAGACAAATATTCTCCTTGAAATTTGTCTTGGTCCTACTACTTTGATAATTCTGTGAAGGTATTGGTTAACTACGGTTCGACCGTACGGTTATTTGGTAGTACTATCCAAATACCGTGAAGGAGTGTTGTATCTTGGGAGACCAACGTCCAGTAACCCGTTAGCACCGAAGCGGGGGACGTAATTGTCTTAAGGAGATTCGCTATAAGCGTACCTCACTCCAAGTACTGTATAAGTGAATTAATTTTCTTTATACATGGGTTATCTGATATTCAGTATATTGAGACTGACTTATACTAATCTAATTGGTGTTTAACCAAGGAAGGTAATTGAAAGGAGGTTCTGTAATTAAGGAATGTTCTATTGAACAAAAAACCTCTAACCTGATATTCACCGACCTGGCCAATTAGATCGGTGACATTGATTAGTTGTCAGATTGATCCTAGAACTAACAATCTTAAGACAATTAACATTGAAGTTACTTACTTCTGTTCTGCTTGAAATTGCAAAAAATGTTTAAGACTAATCAAGACAGCTCAGGTAAGGCACCAAACATGCAGATTCAAACTTTGATGCCTGCAACACTTCCTAACCCGAAGCCGGAGAAGCCAGAAAAATTCGATGGCACAGAATTCAAGAGGTGGCAACAGAAGATGCTCTTCTACTTGACAACTCTGCATTTGGCCGAATTCCTGCAAGAGGATCCACCAGAACCCAGAACTGATCGGGACTCAATCCTTGCAGTCGATGCATGGACTCAAGGTGACTTCCTTTGTCAAAAATATATTTTAAATGGACTGGATGACTCTCTTTACAATGTATACAGTCCAATCATAATGACAAAGAAGTTATGGGACAGTCTTGATAAAAGGTACAAGACTGAGGATGCCGGTGCCAAGAAGTTCATCGTAGGATGATTTCTGGAGTACAAGATGGTGAACAACAAGACTGTGATCAGTCAGGTGCAAGAGTTCTAACTTATCTTGCACGAGATAGAGGCTAAAGGTATGAATCTACCTGAAACTTTTCAGGTTGCTACTATTATGGAGAAACTCCTACCTGCATGGAGAGATTTCAAGAACTACCTGAAGCACAAGTGCAAGGAGCTGAAGTTGGAAGATCTCATTGTGAAGCTTCGAATTGAGGAGGACAAACGAAAGTCTGAGACAAGGAGCAGTAAGAACTCCTATGAAGCTAAAGCAAATGTGATCGAAGACTCAAAAGGGAAAGCGTCTACTTTCAAAGGCTTAAAGCGGAAGAAGACTGCCCAAGGGTATAAAAACAAGGTTCAAGAAGGCAAGAACATGCGCTTCAAGGGAACTTGCTACATCTGCAATAAAGAGGGGCATAAGGAGAATGAATGTCACAGCCGTCTCAAAAAGAATAAGAAGAACCATCCACAGGCAAACCTGACCGACTATGCGTCGCTAAGCCTTTCAGCTATGGTGTCAGAAGTGAATCTGACAACCAACAATAAGGATTGGTGGGTAGACACTGGGACTACTCGGTACATCTGCTCTGAGAAATTATTATTCTCTGAATATCAAAAATTAGAGAAAGATGAGCAACTCTTCATGGGAAACTCAGCCGTCTCTAAGGTTGAGGGAAAAGGAAAGGTCATCCTGAAGTTGACATCTGGGAAAGGGCTTACTCTAAATGATGTGCTACATGTTCCAGATATTCGTAAGAATCTGATCTCTGGATCAATACTTAGTAAGAAAAGATTTAGAATGATTTTGAATCAGATAAATTTATACTTACTAAGGGTGGGATGTATGTGGGAAAAGGTTATCTTGTTGATGGCCTTTTTAAAGCCAATGTTGCAGTAGTGGACAAAAAGTCTGTGTATTTGTACCTAAGCTTATAAATAAAAAAAAGTTTTCTGTTTATTTGCTTGAGTCTCCTATTTTATGGCATGCTAGATTAGGGCATGTAAATTACAAGTCTTTAAAAAACTTGTCTAATTTAGGGTATATTCCTAAACTCAACTTGAAAGAAATTCGCAAGTATGAGATTTGTGTTGAGGCCAAATTCGCGAAAAATTCATTTCACTCAATTAATCGATATACAGAACCGTTAGGGTTAATTCATAGTGATCTGTGTGACTTGAAGTTTATGCCAACTAGAGGCGGAAAAGTATTTTATTACTTTTATTGATGTCTGTACAAGATATTGTTATGTGTATCTTCTAAACAATAAGGATGAGGCAATGAATATGTCTATAACATATAAAGCCGAAGTTGAGAATCAATTCAACAAGAATATCAAGATTATAAAATTCGATCGAGGCGGAGAATATGAATTAAATGATTTTAGTGAGTTATGTGCTAAATTTGGTATAATCTATCAAATTATAACACCATATATTTCTCAGCAAAATGGAATTACTGAACGGAAGAACAGAACTTTGAAGGAGATGATCAATTCCATACTCGTAAGTTCAAGTGCTCCGCAGAACTTGTGGGGGAAATTCTGTTAACTGCTAATTATACTCTAAACAGAGTACCCCACAAGAAATTTGATCTTACACTATTTGAGTTGTGGCATGGAAGGACACATTCCTACTATTATCTCAAAATGTGGGGGTGGTTGCAAAAGTACTAGCACATTAACTAAAAAGGCTAAGTTGGGAGCAAGAACTATAGACTGCATATTCATAGGCTATGCCTTGAATAGCAGTGCCTACAGATTTCTGATTCATAAATCAGAAATACCAGATATTCATGTAAACATGATTATCGAATGTAGAGATACTGTGTTCTTTGAAGACATCTTTCCATACAAACGGGAAACAGATAAGACTTCTGAGAAAAGAACACATGAGATAGCGTTCAGGGACGAAAGCCCTGAGGAACCAGTTGTTAATGCGGAAATTGAACCAAGAAGAAGTTAGAGATCTAGAATCTCAAAATCTTTTGATCCAGATTTCATAGCATATGCTATTGAAAGCGAGTCTCAAACATTTAAAGAGGTTATGTCTATCCCAGAAGTACAAATGTGGAAAGAAGCTATAAATAGCGAAATAGAATCCATACTAAGTAATCATACTTGAGAATTGGCAAACTTGCCTCCTGGCAGTAAACCAATTGTGTGTAGATTGATTTTCAAAAGAAAATTAAAACTCGATGGATCTATCGATAAGTACAAGGCTAGATTAGTAGCCAAGGGCTATAGACAAAAAGAAGGACTTCACTACTTCGATACATATTCACTAGTAATAAGAATAACCTCCATTTGGATGTTAATTGCAATTGCAGTATTGTATAACTTAGATATCCATCAAATGGATGTCAAGAATGCATTCTTAAATGGTGAATTAAATGAAGAAATATATATGGAGCACTCTTAAGGATTTATAGTCAAGGGCCAAGAACACAAAGTGTGTAAATTGATAAAATCCTTATACGGTCTAAAACAGGCTCCAAAATAATGGCATGAGAAATTCGATTGTGTCATGATCAAAGATGAATTTACTATCAATGAATGCGATAAGTGTGTTTACACTAAAACAGTTGAAAATACATGTATCATTATTTGTCTTTATGTAGACGACATGTTGATACTTGGGACTAATATTGAAATTATTAAGTCAACTAAAAGAATGTTATCCAACAGTTTTGACATGAAAGATCTGGGGGTTGCTGATGTAATTTTAAGAATTAAAATCATAAGAACACCATATGGAATCAATCTATCTCAATCTCACTACGTGGATAAGATGATGGATTCAAGGATCATGGGATAAAGGAAAATACAAATCCTTTTTTCTCACACATCCACCTTCGTAAGAATATAAGAACTGGAGTATGCCAGTTGGAGTATTCTCAGATTATCGGAAGTTTAATGTATTTAATGAATTACACTAGACCCGATATTGTTTACGCTGTAAGTAAGTTAAACAGATACACTAATAACCCCAGTAATGATCGTTGGACTGCTCTACTACGAGTATTAGGTTACGTATCACATACCAAAGAATATACCTTGAGATATGGACAGTATCCACCTGTACTTGAAGGATACAGTGATGCTAATTGGATTGCAGATTCTGAGGAATCAAAATCAACTAGCGGATACGTATTTATTCTAGGAGGAGCAGCGGTATCGTGAAAATCTTTCAAACAAATATGTATTGTCCGTTCTACTATGGAATCAGAATTCATAGCCTTAGATAAGGCCGGAAAAGAAGTAGAATGGCTTCGATAATTTTTGAAAGATATACCATTATGACAAAAGCCAGTGTCCGCTATATGCATACACTGCGATAATCAAGCAGCTATATCTTGGGTACAAAATTTTATATATAACGGTAAGTCTAGACATATTCATCGTAGACATAATACCGTTAAGCAGTTGCTCTCAAATGAAATTATCTCTATTGACTTTGTTTCGTCAAAAAATAATTTAATGGATCCGCTTACCAAAGATTTAAGTGGAGAGCGAATAAACTACGCATCGAGGGTAATGGGTCTAAAAGCCTAACCTTATTGAGTCAGCTTAATGAAAATCTCACTTAGCGACTGGAGATCCCACGGACTAAGTTCAAGAGGAAAAACTAGTTATGATTGACTCAGCAAGTAAGTACTTAGGAGCTTGACTCCAATCCATTCTTAAGGTGCACACAAGTGCTTTCTACAAGTGGATTAAGGATAAACTTAACTCTTTTAATAATGCCTATATCTTGTTATTAAACAAGTGGAATAGAGTAGACTACTCTTAATAGGACGATTACCTATGTGAGTATAGAGCTGGGTCGGCTCTTTGGGAATTTCTATGGAGGCTGTTTTCCCTAAAGATACTCTCTGAAATTAAGAATATCCAGGGCTAAAATGGACACAACCGAGAACCAAAGTTGATTTAGAAAGTTATTGTGCGAAGCTTATTGACTTGGCTTACACTAACGGCTAACAGTTCAAGACTTACTTCACTGATTAGCCAGTAAGTCTGATAAAGCTTTCGCTATGAAAAGTTCAAGACCTAGTTCACCTATCCTGATGCAGTTTCTTTTCTAAAGTACCTTTCACTATAAAGTCAGTCTCTTTGTGTGTCAATTCCTTGAATCTCCATTCATTGTGGGGGATTGTTGGGAAATATGAATAACTAAATGTGAATCTTTTAGTTAAATTACGACGAGATCTGTTGATAGAATCAATTGGATAATGGTTGGAGTGTATTCTCCTTCCATTGGGGATGAACGTGGTATATTCACATGTTCAATTCTGACTTTGAATGAATGAGATATTCAAATCTAAAGTTTGCCTAATTCAAAAGCCAAAAGGGGACTAAAGGTAGCTAAAAGCATTTAGTCTCACATTAGCCATGAGATGGAAGTTTGAAGTGTTTAAATAGAGAAAAATGGGAACAAAGGGTGTGCCCTTTGGGTACTTGGAGTTTTCACGCGCGATTAGGGGGAAACCATGCCCGCGCGCGCCGTCGCCGCCGGCGGTCGGCCCGCGCCGGTTCCGGAGCCAGAGCCGGAGCCGGGCTCGGGTTCGAGTTCGGGTTCCCTACCCGGTCCGGTTCTTTTTGAACTTGGTCTCACGGGTATGGGTTATAGCGGATTGCACCCGCTCCGCCATCCGGATCCGAAACACTGCAACGGCTGACAGGAAATCGTCGCGAACCGTTACAACGGTTGGGCAGTTTCTGTCTGAAATGAACTGTTGTAACAGTTCAGACCGAACCGTTGCAACCGTTCGGACGGATTTGCCCCTTCCGGAGCGCTATAAATTGCGCTCCTTTTCTCTCATTTTAATACAGCAACAACAAAGATCCCTCTTCTGTTTTCTAAAGTGAAGATCCGAAGTGATCCCTCTTCCTTCTTCTGATTTTTGAAGTAAAGATCCGAAGTAAAAGTGAAGTATAAGTAACTCGGATTCTGAAGATTCATTCTGAAAGAAGGCTCAAAAAATTCAACAGATTCTTTAGTGGAATTGTTGTCTGAATCTGTGACTTCCAAAGAAGAATAATCTTCTATCTTCCTCCTTTCTCTACAGTGGGTGTTTCTCCAAAGTAAAGACAAATATTCTCCCTGAAATTTGTCTTGGTTATGCTGCTTTGATAATCCTGTGAAGATACTGGTTAACTACGGTTCGACCGTACGGTGATTTGGTAGTGCTTTTCAAATACCGTGAAAGAGTGTTGTATCTTGGGAGACCAGCGTCCAGTAACCCGTTAGCACCGTAGCGGGGGACGTAATTGTCTTAAGAAGATTTGCTAAAAGCATACCTCACTCCAAGTACTGTATAAGTGAATTAATTTTCTTTATACAGGAGTTATACTGATATTCAGTATATTGAGACTGACTTATACCAGTCTAATTGGTGTTTAACCAAGGAAGGTAATTGAAAGATGGTTCTGTAATTAAGGAACGTTCTATTGAACCTCCTACCTGATATTCACCGACCTGGCCAATTAGATCGATGAAATTGATTAGTTGTCAGATTGATCCTAGAACTAACAATTTTGGTGCCTCACATTCATTGAACAAGGGAATGCGGCAAGGTGGAGGAGATTTCAATAGATTCAACAGTCATAATTGTTAAGTTGTGAAGCTTAATTATTGCCTTGATGATCTGTCGCCCCACGCATAATTATTACGCGGATCAACTAACACGGTTAGGTCACCGTGGGGGATGGAAGGGGGCGGGGAGCCCCAGATCAAAATTTTTTAAAAGTCCCCCTTGCAGATCTCGGAGCGAGGCGAAGCTCTCCTGGTAAAAGGCTTGGGTGAGTTCAGAGTTTCAGGTTAAGGGTAAGGTGGGAGTCTCGCTCCGAAGCAACTTGGTATCACTTCGAATGAGCACTCCGAAGCATCTAAACGGAGAGCACTCCAAAACAACAGTGTAGAGTAGTGCCTCGGAGATGCATAGCGGAGAAGCGGTCAAGTATGAAAACTTTTCAACCCGAGAAAATTAGAGAACACTTCAATTACAGTTTGATGATTTCATAACTTATAACCATAATTTTCTTTATAAAAGGAGATGTGTCATCATTAGAGTTGAAGAGGAGATTGTTTTCATTGGTTCAATCCATCTTGTATTAAGAGTTTGAGAGATCATTGTGTGAGATCATTTTAAACTCTGTTTTTTCTTCTCAAGATAATAAAAATTTCTCGCCCTCTTTCCATAAAATCTTATGTTTTTTATTTGTGTTCTTACTCTTATAGTGATCAAGTTATATTGCTTACTGTAGTAAATTGCTCGGTATTTTCGCTGCTACTCTTATTATTTGGTGGTGTTTATCATAACTGCGCACACACTGTTGTTGGGTCCAGCCTATCAGTTGACCCGACACTCGATGGGTGGTCGGTTGGCTGCAGCCGTGGCTGGGACTCGGCATCCTGATTGCTGTAAGCACAACCAAAGGCGAAGAAAGCGAAGACAAAGATGACAACAATGAAGAGGATAGTAATGAGGGCTTGCACCATTGAGAAATGAGAGGGGAGGCAGGTGGGGCTGAGTACGGTGGGTGTGTTTTATTTTTACCCCTTTTTTCAAAAGAAGGAAGAAATTGGTATAATTTGATCCCGTCAACATAATATAAGTTAGCCTTATCTTGCAGAATGAAATTCTACGTATTTGATTTGAAGTAGTTGGAATTATATAATATAGTTCTAATTATATGTAGTTGTTATTGTTGAATTTGTATCTCGTATTCGACTTTGTATCAGTATGGACTTTGTGCTATATGAGTCAATCGGGCAAGAATAATTTAATGATGTGGGCTATCATTAAGTGTTAGACAGTGTTGGGCTTTTCTTATAACACTATATATATAATCTCTCATGGATTAGATGAGACGTGACTTTAGAAAAGATGTAAGACGAAATGAGAGAGATTGTAACGGTCAAGATTTCTAATCACCGGATAATACTAATCAATCAAAATCATTCATAATCTTCTCTGATATCAATGAAAATTTAGGCAACATCTCTCCTAAAACTGAGAGTCTGCCTTCATACATATATAAGACTTCGGCTCTCAACCGTCTACTTATAACTACCCACAATGACCTACTTATAACTACCCATTATTATACTTTAATCATCCACAGAGATATATAATATACACAAGAATGAACTTCTCAATAATCCAAACCAACTCAAAGATCATAAATAAATTTATATCAACTACACTACCATCACATGGTACCACTAGTTCATCACCAAATTGTCCACGTTGCACGCTAAAACAAAGAATCTATATATCCATAATATTCAAGTTTGAATTAAGTTACAGAGCTAGCATACTCCGACTAGTTTACCATCCACTAATCTAATTATATATACATCCATGAAAAATACAACAGGGTTATCAGTTATACAAAAGAAACAGTTTAAGAATCAACAAAACTATTCCACAATGCTTGATTCGGGTCCTCCTTACAGCTCGAGAGGCCTTAAGATCTGATACCAATTGTAACGGTCTCAGATTTCTAATTACCGGATTACATTAATCAATTCAAATCATTCATAGTCTTTTCTGATATCAATGAAAATTTTGACAGCATCTCCCTAAAATTTAGAGTTCGCCCTGGTACATACACAAGATTTCAGCTCACAAAGACCTACATATAACTGCCCAATATCATACTTCAATCATCCACATAGATATATAATATACACGAGAATGCACTTCTCAACAATTCAGACCAGCTCAAAGATCATAAACATATTTATATCAACGACACCACCATCACATGGTACCACTAGTTCATCACCAATTTGTCTAAGTTACACACTAATACAAAGAGTGTATATATCAATAAGATTCAAGTTCGACTTAAGTTACAGAGATAACATACTCCGGCTAGTCTACCATCCACTAATCTAACTTTATATACACATGCAAAATATAACAAGGTTATCACTTGTACAAAAGAAACAATTTAAGCATCAATAAAAATATTTCACAATACTTAATTCGGGTTCTCCTTGCAGCTCGAGTGGTCATAAGTTGACTCTTACCCTTACCATAACCTAAAAGAGGAAAAAAAACACCGGGGTGAGTTTGAAAGCTCAATGAGTAAAATAATCCCGAATTATGCCTATGTGAATACATGTTTAAATAGAATATGGTTAAATTATTGGTTATCCATTCTTAGTGGTATCGATCATTCAATATTTTTTATAGAGTACTAGCTTTACGATTTCAGAATTCCATTACTCTTACTATTGGAACATATATGTCTCAATTATATGTTAGGACTAAAGCTATTTCATAATACTAGTTGGTGGTACACTAGTCATTATTATGTCTTTGCGAAACATATACACATACTTTACATTATCAAGTACTTCATGACTTACAGCTTGGGTGTATATTATGCACACCAAATTTAGGTTCGCACAAAGACAATAAATTAAAACATCACAATTAGGGTTTTGTTCAGACAAAAACAATCAATCAAACATCGCAATTAGTGAATGAGCCCATACATCATCTTCGACTCCTAACGGATCCCTCCGGCTCCTTCCTCTACACTGTCTTCGACTCCTACCGGATCCCTCCAGCCCCTTCCTCTTTATTTTTATTATTACACCATCTTCGACTCTTACCAGATCTCTTTAGCCCCTTCCTTCATATTCAAATAATACCACCCCCCACAAACATATATACATGTATGCAAATTAAACCACACAGACATTCAAATACATACTAATACATTATATATAATGAAGTTCAACTATTTCAATTGCATACATATCATGAGATCAATTTATCAAAAAGATACAATACTTAATCACTTACTTAATGGACAAATATAGTTTTCAATATTGGTGTTCGATTTTTAATTAGAGTTCATTGCATGTCCACTTGAGTGTTACAAATTTAGTATGATATATAATTTGTATATGATCATCACTGATACTTACCCACTGTTGACCCATTAAAAAAGACAAACTCCCATCAGCTTTTCAACTGGTCAGAACGATTTCTAACTTGTCGACATCTACAAAAGATAAGCCGCGGACAAGCTAATGGCCAACTCAACACATCCCGAGGGACAAAGCAGAAGCTCAGGCCCCGCTGATCCAGTAAAGCAGACAGCAGGCTAAATATTATTTTTTGGTGTTTAGTCAGCTTAATACTCAACCTCGTGCGAGCCCAAGGTGCTAGCCTCACTCCAGAGGCTAAATTATCTAGCTTCACCTTGAAGCCCTTCAAAGCTCAGTAATGAGCCAAGTGCTAGCTTCGCCTGAAGCTCAACATAGCCACACAGGCTATTTTCCTAACTTCGCCGAAGCCGTGACAGCTCTGATTAGGAGCTTTTAGCCCCGCGTGCGGAGCTAAACCTAATCCCGCGCGAGGCTACGTCCAGCCTCGTACGAGGCTTTCTACGCCTCTACAAGAGGGCTAGCCTGGTCAAACCTTTAGTGAGCTAACCCCACTATGTTAGTAGGGTTAATGCCACTTTAAGTGGGCGGTTACACCTGCATACTTTCCCCACGTCCACTGGAATGACCGGGTCAATAGGCCATTTTTAGGCTTGCACGAGCCTGCCTAGCCCGCATGCGGCTCACATTTCACGTAGCGCGAGTGTTATAGCCTCGCGCGAAGCTCAAAACAGCCCTCGGCGCGAGACTAGTTGACTGTTGCAGTCATGGCTGAATTTTAGGGGCAGTTATACCCCTCCAGAGCCTATAAATAGCTCATTTAAGAATGAGCTCAGGGGGAAGATCAAGAGAGGCAATCAAAGGGAGGGCAAAACAAGAGAGGCAGGAAGGCACCGCGAGAGCTAACAAGGCTAACGTTTCTTGTTTCTCAGAAGCTTTAGAGAATTAATTCTTTAAGTCCAAGGGGTTGATACTTTAAAACCTTTTTTTTTTCAAGAAATCTCTAAAACCAAGCCAGAAGGAATTCCCAAGCAATAGCATTCGAAGATCGATCGCTCGCATTATCAATAGGACAAAGTGATCGCCCGCTATTTAGACTCCCACCGACACACTTTCTCAGAGATATCAGAGGAGATATACTCATAATTTTTCTTTTAATTACTTGTAATCTTCTCTTCAAATTTTTGCAAGTTTTTTTATTGAATTTTCAATGGGAAAACAAGATGGCGACTCTGCTGGGGACTTTATTCTCCACTGATGAGAATCAGGTATCGCAATGTGACGATCAGACCCTCGAGTATATTGCTGAAATATCGGTCATTAATTTTGACCAAGAAAAGTTCGAACAACTTCTCATTAGGGATAGCAAAAATTCCTTACGTGTGCGCAAGCACAAGAAGGTCAGTGTAGCTAATGTTCCCTTGGCTACGTCTGAAAAGCAAGTCTCTGTTGAAACTACTGGGATTCTCCATGAACCTAATTCTGCCTCATGCGAGGCTAATAAGGCTCTGCGCAAGTCTAAATTAGCTCTGCACGAGCCTATCACAGTCTCAACTGGGACTAAGTTAGTCTCGCGCCAGCTTGTTAGTGTTGCGTGCAAGCCTTCAAGGGTTTCATGCGAACTTAAAATAGCTTCTGTCAAGGCTATGCAGATTGCAAAGTCCACCCTTACCTCTCTCGAATCAGCTTCTCATAATGCTAAGATAGTCTTGGATTATAAGACTCCCCATGCTCCTCAGCTTCGCCTATCTCGCGAGGCTAAACCTAAAGCACCCTGTGCTTACAGCGAGGCTATTGCAACCTCGCTTGCCTCAATAACACTCCTGGGCGGTGTTAAAACTGCTGCATGCGAGGCTAACACCAGAGCATCTGTGCGTGCTAACAACGTCTCTGATCCAGTGTTGCACTCAGCACCAAGTGCTAAAGTACTCTGCCACGAGGCTATAGGTAAAGCACGACTAAGTGCTAATAGCGAGGCTCTTCTAACCTCGCTTGTAGGAAAAACTCTGCCCGGTAGAGATAAGTTCGCCTCCAAGAGCAGACTAGAACAGTAGCTTCGCCTTGCGAAGCTACCCCCTCAGGCGAAGCTCCTTTAGCCTCGCCTATAGTCAAAAGAAAAGCATTTAAGTGTAGGCCTAAGGTTTCTCAACCCAACAGGGCTAACTTTCAGTCTCCTCAGGTCTCTATGATGGATAGGTTGGGTCCAGTTAACACAGATTTGAGAAATTATCTGATCACAAAGCGAAAGTTTTGCTCAGAGGAACCTGCTCATATCTCGTCATCCCACTGCGGACAAACATTGTGTCAACTTGTGATGGTACACTCCGTCCATTGCTCCCTAGGAAAGGTCTAAACAGCCGCTACTCCAAGTCATCGATCAGCATTCGACTGAATATCAGCCCAGACTGCTGAGAAGGCCAAGCCTTGGAAAAAGAAGGCAACGACTCGCAGCCGCCTCTGTTAACATGATAAACAGCGGGAGGGATCTTTTTCAGTCCCAAAGACAGAGACGAGGAACTTCACTCCTCCAGCCAGCTCCTCGGGCTCCAACTATAACCCCGGCTTGAGTCAGGTTTTGATGAACTAAGAGGGTGCCTTCTAGGGTACTCGCTCTAGGGTATCAATACCATATGATTATGGACAATTTTCTTCATTAACTGGAGTCGTGTCGCCTACACCATTAAGAAATCTTTTCTAATGGTCAGATGATGAGGAGAAAACCAGTGGATATGCCTCTTCTGCCACAATCAGCTTGGTGCGGAAGAGTCTCGTGTGTGCTAACATGACCGACAATAATAATGATGACCTCCGTCGGTGGATGGAGGCACAAGAGTAGACTTTCAGGGCTCAGCAAGAAGCCTTAGATAACATTCAGCAGATGGTCACTCAGCTCTTGACTAACCAAAATACCAATGACACCGGTAACAATCATAACGATGAAGAGCATAACGATAATGAGCGTCCTAAGACTGAGAAGTCGGAGGAAAGCTCCTCAATTGATGCCGAGGTCATTTAAAGCATTCAGACTCTGATAGCTTTTCTAGCCCAGAGGGATGAACTGAAGAAGGTGGGGATGACTCATCCTTACCCGCTGGAGTGGGATTCGGTACCATACCCACCGAAGTTCAAGCCACCTACATTGCATACGTACGATGGCAAGGGCTCGCCCAACCAACATATCTATTACTTTCGATCTCAAACCGGTAACGTGATAGATAATGATACCATCATGGCAAGATTGTTCATCGGTACCTTTAAGGGCGTAGCCTTTGACTGGTTTAGGAGCTTGCCTAGCGGCTCTGTCAATTCTTGGACTGACCTAGAAACCCGATTTCTCTCTCAATTCTACGAAGACTATACTGAGGTGACTATGGACAAGATCCTATCAACAATCCAGAAAGGAGGAGAATCTGTGTGGGAATATATTGAGAGGTTCCGTAACCTTTCACTCATGTGCCTTGCAGGCATGCCGTTACCTATGTTACTCCAGACATGTCGGCATAATTTCTTGGACAGAATAGAAGTTCATATGGGAGCTGTCAAAGTCCGTACATGAAAGGAGATTGTTGAGCAAGCTGAGATAGCAGAGAAATCGGCTAAAAAGTTTGAGCTCTCAGTCCCCAAAAATAAGTGGGGAGTCAACACCAAGGGGCGTGATGCAGCTCAATCTTCTCAATCGAAGGGGAAAGAGACCATGGCCATTGAGCTATCAGGAACAGCACAATCAAAGCAGAAGAGTAACACCAACGGTAATCAGGAATTTAAAATCCTGCTAAAGGTGTACTCTTTCAAAGATGAGTAGGTGGTGACAATCTTCCATTTGCTACACAAGAGTAACAAGGTTAAGTTACCTGAAGCTCGGCGACCTAATGAAGTGGGACGTACAACTGATCCAAATTACTGCCTCTTTCATAGGATGGTACATTATCCTACCAGCAACGCTATGTCCTCAAAGATAAGATCCAAGCCCTGGTAGATGCTGGAGTTCTGACTCTCAAATCAGAACAAAAGAAAGTCACCGCCAACATGGTGACTCTTAACTTCAGGACATTCCCAAAGATGACTGTCCAAGACGTCCCAATCTCTAAGGCAAGATTGGATCTCATCAACCCTATGGTTGAATAGCAAAAAGCAAAGGGCCTCATCCTGATCATGACAGACTCTAGAAAAATCATGTGGGTCCACCCAGATATTGTCAAAGATGAGCAATAGGAAACCAACAAGCCCAAGCTCAAAGAAAAGTCATGTGATTGCATAAAACAGAGTACATAGAATATGAAAAGTGTATGTAATTGGTTTTAACTCTGAATTTTTACAATTTAACCACTGTAGCAAGAGCTAAACGGATCGAACCTCAGGGAGAGATGCGATGGAATCTTTTCGGTAATATTGTCTTCTTATTATCTTCTCTGTTTTTAAAGAACGTGGAAAAGAGGGGATGAATTGTATGTGAAAAAAGAATTAATCTAAAAGAAAGGTTCACAACTTACTAATAATCAACCACCATACATGCTAATGGTAGATAGATAATTACTTCACTTCAAATCCTAAACACGATATTCTACCACAAAACCAAGCAAGATACATAGGATAGAAACTAGGTTAGATTTGAAATAACACCATCCAAGTTTTAACATTACAATATCAAGGTTGTCAATCAAGTATAAAGTAAGAAAAAATCATTAGAAAGTATTTTGCAAATCTTAACCCTATTTGAAATAACACTAATCAACGTTTAACATTAAAATATCAAGATTTTCATCAAGCATAGATTAAGAAAAAAACAATTAAGAAGTATTAGCAAATATTTAGTTGCTTATCCTAATGAGTCTTCAAGAATAAAATTAGAGTAGGCATGCATATGATTTAATCCATTTTATCTACTAGACATTGATGTGATGGTGGTGATATCTTAGCAAGCCATGAGAAAAATCTAGCTACTCATGATAAACATAACAAGTAAAAGAAAGAAATAAATAAATAAAAAACTAAGAAAAAGTAAAAAATAAAGTAATAACAAAAGAGATATGAAAAGAACGAAAGCACCTTGTATTGATCTGTCACCTCAATTTACAATGGCTTCTCCTTCTCACAAATCTTGTATTAGAAATAGAACTAGAAATAAAAATTACAAAAGAAATTTGGAGAAGAGACTAAAAGAAAAATCCTAAGTTATGATCTCTGATATGGAGATGCCTTATAATGAGAGATTTCAGCTCTTTAAATAGGCCTCAAATCTAATTACAATAGGATACAAATTAGAAGGTTTCCTAATTCAACAAGGAATTCAGTTCTACAGCAAGTTAGCGTGTTGTTTACTGAATATGACTCATCAGATGGCTGAATTAGACAGAGTGATAAAAATAACAATTGTAGTCCTTCCCGTCTTCTTTCGTAGCATCTTAAATCATCAGATTTAAATATTCGTAGCAAATGTTATGATCCGAATACTAAAAGGTGTACAGTCAGAATCCGAGTATGAATTGATTTTGAACTCCATTTAATTTGAATTATCCTCCTTTTCCCTTTTAGGATTAGTTTTATCCCCTTCATCTTCTAGGACTTTATCTTCTGAATTTGAACTTGAATAGGAGATGAAGATTAATCCTTTCCTCTTGGGATTCAATTTAATCCAACTTTAGATAGGATTAGGGATAAAATGAAGCTTCTTGTATCTTTATCCTCTCATTTAAGTAACTATACAGCATAATCAAAAAAGGGGTTAATAGCATTAATTAATAAAGGAATGATCAAGGATATATGTATAAAAGTGATGATAAAAATACAATTTTGGAGTACAATCATACCCCCACACTTATCTTTTGATCGTCCTCAAGCAAAACCAAATATTAGAAACTAATTTAATCTAATCTAACTCACTTTCGTAGGAATTACGATTGTACTTAGCACGTGCAACAAGCCGTTAAACCTCTAGGTTACCCTAGAGGACGAGTGTTGTTTCGTGAGGGTTTTCAGTAAATTACACCCACAAAATTCATAAAAAAAGAAAAATAAAATGTTAGTATTTTCGAAATACCATTTTGAAAAAGAGAAAATATTTGAAGTATCTTTGAGAAAATCAAGTAATCTATAAGTTTTAAGATCACCAAATTGATCATTCATATACTTAGTCTCGATGCAAATATTTATCATCAATTTAGGTTAGGATTAAAACTGAATTTCTCACTTAGTCTTATATTTTACCCTAAGTCATATGCACCTTTGTGAACCCGAATTTTTTTACTTAGGATTCTTAAACTTCAACTCTTATACCTTGTACGTTAATATATATAATTTTTTTGCAGAAGTTCGAAGTATTACCACTTCGTTGCCCTTTAAGCACTTCTTTTTTTTCTTTTTAAATATATATAACTCATCTAATTTACTTTTGTGTAAGTAATAAGGCTTCTTGAGACCCTAATACCTAACTAATTGATTATTAGATATGTTAATACATATAATATATTTATATATATATATATATATATATTTTCAAACTTACCTAATTACCTTTCGCGTGAGTACCAAGGCTTTCGTAGGCCAAAGTACCTAACTAATCAATAATTAGATTTGTTTATTTTATATATTTTTTCTATGACACAAGAGTCTTTGTTTTGAATCCCAAGTGTGTAAGTGTATAAAGCATGCATATTTTATCAAGATAAAGATATCAAGACTAAAATTACTTTTTCAATTTTTCCTCCTAAATTTAAAAATAAAACAAATACTCTTATTTTGACCAAGTGTTAAGAAATCCTAATTATGATTTTTCTATTCCTTAAAATTAACTTAATTACTTACAGAAATAAATCAAAATATTATTTTCTTTTTCAAAAAGTTTTTTTTAAAAAAAATTGTTAGTATCTACCTATGTTAGTATGTTAGTAAACCCTCCCACACTTATCTCATGCATTATCCTTAATGTATGAATGAATGCATGTATGCATGAAAAAGAAGAAAGGGAAGGCAAAATGTGACCTCAAGGTGGTGGTTCTGGTGGTGACCGGATTGGGCCAAGCATTGCTACCCAATCTAAATATTGTGAATCATCTAGGAACCTACCTTTTATGACCTCTTTTTTATGCACATTGTTATTATCCCCCAAATGTATAGGATCACGCAAGATCCTAACATTGAAACTATCTTGGTTGGATGACCAATCTTGAAATACCATCTCAGGGTCATCATTGTCTACACCTTGGTCCAACAATAGCATTTGACGTACTAAAGTGATTGATTTGGGCTCAACAACGATAGGATTGGGAACCAATACCGGCTTAGGAAAATCAATTTTAGCTTCGACAGTCGGGTTTGGTTCAAAAGTGGTCTCCAAATCAAAGAACTTAAGTTCATATTCATGATCCATCAAATGAATGTGACTACCCAAAAATAGATGATCCAATTTCATAATATATGGGTACTGGAATTAATGTTGGCTCAGGAATTGGGTCCAAATGGGGTAAAGACACCAGAGTCAACATAGATTCAAAGTTTGAAATTAGATCATAAAGTTGAGGATCGGGTTCGCATTCACAATCTAATTCAATCTCATTAAAGTTAAAACTTGCCAATTTGTCTATAGGTTGGGATTGATCAAGTTCATGCTGGTGCGATGAAATTGAATTTTGATCAAGATCTTCAAGACACCATGATTCTTGGTTCCAATCAATTTGGTTAGTTAGTTCAAAGATGTTTGAAAGTCTAGAAATTTGCTCATTCATTAAACCTTACATACGATCTATTTTTTCTTCTAACTTATCGAATGGATCATTTAGGGACTGAATCATGGATTCTATATTCTTTTTCAAGTAGGTAGGTTCTTCTATTGGTGGCGTGGGAAAAAAGTATATGAAGATGATGGTTGGAAAGGTGGTTGACAATATAGCTCAGGAGTGTTGTATCCCCATTGACTCGGTGAGAAGTAGAGATGATTATTCCAATTTGTTTCATGAAATTGAGGTTGGGGCGTATGTTGATTTGGATAAGACCAACTAGGCATGCTTGGTTGGTAAAAGTCATAATATGTTTGGTTGATAATATCTGATTCAAAAGAGGTCGAGGTGTAATATGAATTACCATTAAAATTGAAAAAATTGTTGTAATAAGTCATATCACATAAGAAATGTTAAAAACAAAGAGAAATAAATAAATAAAAAAAATCTAACCTAAGTTAGAAAATAATATATACCGCTCCCCCCCGGCAACTGCGCCAAAATTTGATTGCACAAAACAGAGTACAAAGAATATGAAAAGTGTATGTAATTGGTTTTAACTCTGAATTTTTACAATTTAACCGCTGTAGCAAGAGCTAAACGGGTCGAACCTCAGGGAGAGATGCGATGGAAGCTTTTCGATAATATTGTCTTCTTATTATCTTCTCTGTTTTTAAAGAACGTGGAAAAGAGGGGATGGATTGTATGTGAAAAAAGAATTAATCTAAAAGAAAGGTTCACAACTTACTAATAATCAACCACCATACATGCTAATGTTAGATAGATAATTACTTCACTTCAAATCCTAAACAGGATATTCACCAACAAAACCAAGCAAGATACATAGGATAGAAACTAGGTTAGATTTGAAATAACACCATCCAAGTTTTAACATTACAATATCAAGGTTGTCAATCAAGTATAAAATAAGAAAAAATCATTAGAAAGTATTTTGCAAATCTTAACCCTATTTGAAATAACACTAATCAACGTTTAACATTAAAATATCAAGATTTTCATCAAGCATAGATTAAGAAAAAACAATTAAGAAGTATTAGCAAATATTTAGTTACTTATCCTAATGAGTCTTCAAGAATAAAATTAGAGTAGGCATGCATATGATCTAATCCGTTTTATCTATTAGACATTAGATGTGATGGTGGTGATGTCTTACCAAGCCATGAGAAAAATCTAGCTAGATAAACATAACAAGTAAAAGAAAGTAAGAAATAAATAAAAAACCAAGAAAAAGTAAAAATAAAGTAATAACAAAAGAGATATGAAAAGAACGAAAGCACCTTGTATTGATCTGTCACCTCAATTTACAATGGCTTCTCCTTCTCACAAATCTTGTATTAGAAATAGAACTAGAAATAAAAATTAAAAAAGAAATTTAGAGAAGAGACTAAAAAAAAAATCCTAAGTTATTATCTCTAATGTGGAGATGCCTCATAATGAGAGATTTCAGCTCTTTAAATAGGCCTTAAATCTAATTACAATAGGATACAAATTAGAAGGTTTCCTAATTCAACAAGGAATTCAGTCCTGCAGCAAGTTAGCGTGTTGTTTTCTGAATATGACTCATCCGACGGCTGAATTAGACAAAGTGGTAAACATAACAATTGTAGTCCTTCCAGTATTCTTTCTGTAGCATCTTAAATCATCAGATTTGAATATCCGTAGCAAATGTTATGATCCGAATACTAAAAGGTGTACAGTCAGAATCCGAGTATGAATTGATTTTGAACTTCATTTAATTTGAATTATCCTCCTTTTCCCTTTTAGGATTAGTTTTATCTCCTTCATCTTTTAGGACTTTATCTTCTGAATTTGAACTTGAATAAGAGATGAAGATTAATCCTTTCCTCCTTCGGATTCAATTTAATCCAACTTTAGATAGGATTAGGGATAAAATGAAGCTTCTTGTATCTTTATCCTCCATTTAAGTAACTACACACCATAATCAAAAAAGGGGTTAATAGCATTAATTAATAAAGGAATGATCAAGGATATATGTGTAAAAGTGATGATAAAAATGTAATTTTAGAGTACAATCATCATGCAATGTTGTCTTCCTCACAGTAGATGACGACTCTGTAACTATCGCCTCTCTCAGCGACTCAGAGGGAGAGAAGCCTGCCTTAGCAGCACAACCTCCCAGATCGCAGCCGGTGGGCACACGATCTGGTAAACAGTACTTATGACAGTACGACCAGACACCTGATGGATCATCCCAACCAACGATGTCAGGAATCGCTGCACCTGTCCAGGTCCAGTGCCAAAGGACAAAGAAAAGCAGGAGATTCGCTTTGATGAATCTTTGAAGAAGAATCCTTCTACAGGGCTCAATGCTCCCTTCCGCTTTAATATATTGACACAATTGGCCAATATCCCAGCTCGTATTATTTTGTATGAGCTACTCCGCCTCTTCAAGGAGACAGGAGAGGCACTCAGGGATGCTCTTACTGATTCATAATCATTTCTCACGCAAGTATCTATCCATACAAAAGAAGATGGAGTTTCATACCCATGATGTCATCTGGTATAACAGCAAGTGCCTTGCATCACCTTCACCCCTCAAGATATGCTCCTCAAAGACAATCGACATGATAGGTCCTTGTACTATATAGGATACATTGGGTTTACACATATCGAGAGAATACAAGTTGATCCTGGATCCGCTTTAAGCATTTTCTCAAGAGACTATTTTATTTTCTAGGTATTTCACTGAGTAAGTTGTCAACCACGACTACAACCATATATACCTTCAACGCCGGGAGTAGTCATCCTTTGGGCAAGATTTGTCTCTGGTATCAAATTGAAAATTTAAAATCAGAAGTGACGTGCTACATCATTGACGTCGACACATCCTACAACCTTTTGCTCAGGCGACCTTGAATCCATGCTAACTGGATTGTGCCTTCCACACTCCATCAATACTTCAAATATGTGGATGACAAAGCAATGGTCAGGACGATGTTCGCAGAAATGTAACCATTCAAAGGGGTAGAAAACTACTTTACCAATTCCCTACTTCATAAAGAGAACGATAAAGTGATAAAAAAAATTGTTGCCTGACGACATCGATAGTGGCAACGAGGTAAACTCGGAATCAGGAGAAGATCCAACGGTTTCTTTTGATAAGAAAATGATTATAGCATATCTGGATGATCCTGATTGTAATAACTCTGCCGATAATGGCGACGAATGGATCCTTAATAAAAATGTCAATTTTGATTATTCCTCGTGTTGTGATGATGTATATTGTCCTATTAACATGAACCCCCTATACATGCCTCTGCCTACCTCTGCCTATGTCAACTGCATGCATGCATATAGGAGAGATGATGGATCTGTATTTGTAGTTCCATCTTCTAAGAAGGACCAATCGCCCATTATATTTGGCAGAGTCCGACATTGGATTACTCCATTCAACAACTCGGATGAAAACTTGGAGCCCCTATAATTCTTTCACTATGCACGGTCAACGTACCATATGATGTGTAACACCCTGATTTTTAATATCTTAATTTAATATTTAATCCGGGATTGGTAAAGTTATACAAAATTTATCTGAGGTGATGATTGAATAAATCTTCGCGTGAAATGGGTATCTTAAATTTTCTACGGAAATTTAAATGGAATAAATAGGATGAATTTATATAAATTTATGTGTGTAGAACTTATGTGGATGCAAACATTTCTTGTATAAATACATGTATAGGGGATTTTTGTGTGTAGGTATATATATACATGCCTAATGTACATGGATACATAAACAATTTCTTATGCACAAATATTATGATATTATGCTAGACTTAGTGGAGGGAGTCGGTGAGAGAACTTTCTAGATAAAGCTTTAAAGTATTGTAATTATACTTTATATCTCTCTCTTACCCCCTTCTCTTCTCCATGAGATCCCTAGATCTGAAATTGGAACCCCAAATCTTCTCTCTTTAAAACTTGAAATCAAATTCCTCTTTCACCCACAAAATCTCTTTCCCCCCAACTCTTAATCTCTCCCCGACGTGCGCACACAGCCTCGACAACACCGGCAGTGGTGGTGACGCGTGAGGAAGGTCGCCGGCGGGCCATGCGGCGGTCGGCAGGGGGAGGCACCGGCTGCAACCAGCAGCTGCTGGTGCTGCTGCACGCAGCAGCAGCTGCAGCAGCTGCTGCTGCTACCGTTAGCTGTGCTGCTGTGCAACATAGCTGCTGGTGCTGCAGCAGCAGCAGCCGGCAGCGGCTGCTGCTTTCGGGCGACGCGGGGATGACGGCGAGCGGCTCACGGTAGCGAGCAGCATGGGGACGACGTCGATGAAGGTGAGGGAGATCTTGCCTAGAGCCAATTTTTGTTTCAAATTCTTCCTTTGAAGAAATCCATGGACTCAATTACGTTGATTGCCTAAATTTTCCCATGAATTCCATTGAATTATTGCTTTGAAATTTCTAATATTCGAACCCTAGAAATCTATTGTAAAGGAATTCGCTGTGATCTAGTCTCTTGATTTTTTTTTTGTTAATAAGAACTTACATGAATTAGATTATAAACATCTAGATAATTGTTGAGAATTAGAGAGAGAGGTTAGTGATTTACTCACACGTAGATTTCTATTGATATCCCCATCGTGCATGTCACGGTTGACAAGAGAGTGGATGTAGGATGGGTATTTTATGGTTTAATTATCAGTGTCCCAACAGTGAGATTTTAAATCTTGATGAATTTCAAGTTTGACTAATCAAAACTCATACACAACTCATATCCAATTGTAAATACTCAGTTTCACTTTCTTTTAGAAACAAATAAGTTGTCTAATGACTTTCTAGTTTGAAAGTGGGTAAAGTTCGACTGAGATTCAATAAAAAAAAAATGCATGTTCCATTTTAGTTAAACAGTGGCATTTATGCCGTTTAGTTTTGTTATAATAAATCCTTGTTGCTAATAGTCTTGTTGAGAGAAAATCATGATAATCTTTTATTCTGTGTGAGAGACACTGTGCCTATTTGAGTGACTCATTTCACATAACCTAGAACCAACATCTTGTAAGTAAAAGAAAAGTATTGACATCAGCATTTATAGAAATCTGGATCTGCCTCTTGGTCTTCCTGCAACTATAAGGGCCAAACATGTACTATGTGTTGCTATTGACAAATTTAATAAAGGAAGAACTTGTAAAAATTGTGAAAAGAATGCAGCTATCCTTGCCATTGTTGTGGTTCGTTCGTGTCACTCGCAAAGTATCTCTATATGGGAGTATTAGGCTTTGTTTGAGGCACAATCCAACTTATATGTTAAGGAGACACAAGGGTAGTTTCAAAGATAGCTAATATTATGCAACCAAGTAGGATTAAATGAAGGCCCGGATAAGATTGTGTCATAGACAATGTGTAAAAATTCTTATTCCATGATAACTTTCTTTGTAGAAAATTTTAGGTGGAAGTTGTTCCTTGAGAAATTTGAGGCTCATAGTTAAAAGCCAGAATAGAAAATTAAGGATAAGAGTTAAGTCATTACAATTAATCATGTAGATGAGAAAAGTTTTGTTGACCGAACTTCTCATGATTAAGATACATGCAAATTTCTGCAGGTCGTTGGACCTTACCCACATGATAATTTTTATTATGTCCTTAGGTCTTATAGACTGTGAAAAGAAAATTTCGGGGAATGCCTTATTTGTGGAAGCTGTAAAGTATAGTGACATGGGAAGAACTAGAGCACTATAATGTATTCAAGTTCGCGAAAAGATGAATTGGTCGAACTTAAATACAATTTGGTGCATTAGTGTCATTTTGCACTTATTGAAGGTATCGTGTAACTTGTTTCTAATCCAACTATATTCCATATATAAAATGATAACAAGCTCATATCAAGACTCTTGGTATTAATCTTATTCTTCTTTAGAGAGAGAATGTTCTATGGTCGGCATCATATTAGAAAGAAATCCTATATACATATACATCCGTCAAAACTTATGAATCCTGGTACAGTCATTAGAACGCGAGAAGTTAAGAACTTATGCATACTTATCAAAGTCACAAGTTTGTTGTTTATTAGGACGCTACAGATTGAAAATCTATGCTTATCGAATTTTTAATACTTGTTTGTGTTATGGTAGTTAGGTGATCCTTTGCTATTACTGGGAGATGATTAAACATATGGATTATATAGAGTTGGGATGTCAGGAACTTTCAGTTAGACTTGTGAACCATATCTTTAATGTAAATTACCTATACTTTCGTGCGCGCGCGTGTGCGTGTAATGGTTATTTACGAATTTTATTGCGTTCTCAAAATTGTGAAATAAGACACGTATATATATATATCTCAAAACTCAATTGGAAGCTACGTAATGCCAGACTAGATTTTTGAATACCAATAGTAATAATTATAACATATTCACTGGGCTTGTGATCAAGGCATTGTTCTATTCAAACAAAGCGGACTTCATGATATGTATGAACATCAAGACAAATGAATAAAATTGTATACAACTCAAATTGGCGAGTTCATAAATAACTGAGACTATAAGAACTCTCAGAATCTGTCTTGAAAGAAAAACGAAGGGGGGTATAAGACATATTATTTAAGGCAACGGTAACCAGAATTGGACTGTTTATAGTTGGCAACTATACTAAAACTAGGAACATTGTTGGCAGATCAAGTAACTTCATTAACCATATATCGAGTGTATGAAAGGAGAAACATGACTAGCTATAAGACCGAATCATATGATTAAATAATGAGTGGCGGGGAGGTTGACAATTGTTTATGTGTGGTTGGATGATTGATATAAGTATTGGGGGTCTGATGTTGGGATACGTGTGTACACCGAAAATTTGTTATGAATGTGATCATCTGTAATATTTAAGTTATATATATATATATATATATCATATGATTATGAAGTTCGAGTATTGATAAGGAGAATGAGAACTCGACCCACGTAAATAAGTTGAGTAGATTACTACAATGTTGACCTATACTTGTACTTATATATTTTCATATTGAGAACCACAAACTTTCCTTAAAGGGGAAAAAAATTTATGAGCTGAGCAGTAATCTACAGTAATTGGTTGACTTGTCATATTGTGACAAATGGGTTATTACCCATGTGTGCATATATACATATATATATTGTGTTACGGAGGAAGGGACCAGTATGGCACGGGGGGAGTACGATGACGGTGCTATATACATATATCCGGAGGAAGGGACCCGTATGGCACGGGCGGAGTACGAAGACGGTGCTATATACATATATCCGGAGGAAGGGACCCGTATGGCACGGGCGGAGTACGAAGACGGTGCTATATACATATATCCGGAGGAAGGGACCCGTATGGCACGGGCGGAGTGCGAAGACGGTGCTATACACATATATTTATATTTTTTTTTAATGATTGAGAATGAATGGTTATGTGTGATATATATGTGTGTGTGACACTAGGGGTATGTTGAATGTGTTATCGCGTATGATAATGAAAACATCAGAATATAGATTTAGCCAATTGAAATGAAATATTATATTTTGGGTGACAGTGTACAGTCTAATTCATGCACTACTTGTACATATACACATAATGGTATGTTTGTGTGTTATGTAGAATCTGAATGGGTGAAGACGAGGTATGAGTTGGGCCGTATATTATGAGGTAATGATGCGCTTATTCTAATGCATAGTGATGTATGCTTGTCCCTGATGTGGGACTGCCCTGTTATAAGAGATAATACAATATTATATGAAGTGCGTATGTTTACGAGTTTATTCATATAGCACTTGAAGTGTGATACGATACACATAAGCATGTTTGTGTTACATGTAATATTGAAAGTAACTTATTGTGTTTAGAGCATCATTGTGACTGGTACAGGAGGTTCATATACCTGAAAAGAATTTAGAAATAAGCTAAGGCACTAAAAGAAAAATATTGGATATATCATAAACTCTGTAGAATATAGTGCAAAGATTTGAATTATAGAATCATTGCCAAAAGAGTCAGACCTTTTTGCAGAGCGTAGAGATTGTTTGAGTTGACAATTGATTGTGATATCAATGTTTCTTTTGTTATCCACGCTCGTTCGATATTTGAAGAAAAGTATGTTCCTTTCTTTTTCGACAAATATATCACTCCTAAAATATTTTTTCTTCCTCTCCTCACTGAGCTGTTGAGCTCACTCCCTCCCAGTTTCATGTTTCCAGGTAGCGGTGAGATGGAGGCCGAATTTAGGCTTTGGGCGGTTTGTGAAAAAGTTTCATTAACAGTAAATTTATTACAGATATAGTGATGTGTTATTACTTTGCAAGAGTTGTTGTTCATAACCGTAATGAAAGTTGATATGTACATGTAGCATGTATTATTACTTGTTAGAGATATTGATGTAAGGATAAGGTAGTTTGTAATGACTACGATTAAGTTGGAGTTATGAAAATTCTGGGTTATGTTCTGCATGCCGAGAGGGGTATTCTCGGGTATATGTTTCTTTGTCTCCATATATGTAGGCGATGTCAAGCCGAAATTGTTATTTAGAGAATACGGGCCGTTGTGAGCCAAAATATTATCATGACTGCATGGGCGATTGTTGACCTTGACTTATATGTTTGGATTTAAGATAAGTATGCTGGTGTTGGCCGAAATTATTGTGATGTGAAATGTGTATTTGGGACATATCAATATTTACACAGGAGATGCTGCCAAAATTTTCAAGAATTTTGGAGATTAATTTGATGATCTGTTGATCAATATAGACATTTGTGTCGATTGAGATTATAAAATCTGGGACCGTTACAGTTGGTATCAGAGCACAGGTTATAGAAAGAGGATAGACTTAGAATGAATAGTAGAAGAAGATTGAATTGATAGGGCTGATTTTTTTATGATTGATATGCATGTTTATGCCTTGTATGTATGTGAAAGCATTGTTTGTCATGGTTGGTTTAAGGGGGGTAGGAGTTCTTACGTGTATGACTAATCCGGAAGCGCGGGATATTTGGTCATTGCCTTATGTTCGGATTATGGTACCCACATGCCATAATTCGGATGTGTTCGGCTGAGGGTGTGGGCTCTCAGTACGAGCTGCTAGTGGTATGGGACACTGGAGTAAGAAAATAATTAAAATATCAAGCGAGTTAAGATTAAGTCAGATCGTAAGAACATGTATAGAGTTTGATCGAGAAATAGGAAACTTTGATGAGAAGGATTGAAGAAGATATGATGTTGGAAAGAGAAATCTGATGATATAAGAAAGAGATGTCATGGTTTTATGCCTATCAAGTCCTGATTATACCAAGTTTCGAGGACGAAACTTTTGTAAGGAGGGTAGAACTGTAACACCCTGATTTTTAATATCTTAATTTAATATTTTAATTCGGGATGGGTAAAGTTATACAAAATTTATCTGAGGTGATGATTGAATAAATCTTCGCGTGAAATAGGTATCTTAAATTTTCTACGAAAATTTAAATGGAATAAATAGGATGAATTTTATATAAATTTATGTGTGTAGAACTTATGTGGATGCAAACATTTCTTGTATAAATACATGTATAGGGGATTTTTGTGTGTAGGTATATATATACATGCCTAATGTACATGGATACATAAACAATTTCTTATGTACAAATATTATGATATTATGCTAGACTTAGTGGAGGGAGTTGGTAAGAGAACTTTCTAGATAAAGCTTTAAAGTATTGTAATTATACTTTATATCTCTCTCTTACCCCCTTCTCTTCTCCATGAGATCCCTAGATCTGAAATTGGAACCCCAAATCTTCTCTCTTTAAAACTTGAAATCAAATTCCTCTTTCACCCACAAAATCTCTTTCCCCCCAACTCTTAATCTCTCCCCGACGTGCGCACACAGCCTCGACAACACCGGCAGTGGTGGTGGCGCGCGAGGAAGGTCGCCGGCGGGCCATGCGGCGGTCGGCAGGGGGAGGCGCCGGCTGCAACCAGCAGCTGCTGGTGCTGCTGCACGCAGCAGCAGCTGCTGCTGGTGCTGCCGCAGCAGCAGCCGGCAGCGGCTGCTGCTTCCGGGCGACGCGGGGATGACGGCGAGCGGCTCACGGCAGCGAGCAGCATGGGGACGACGTCGATGAAGGTGAGGGAGATCTTGCCTAGAGCCAATTTTTGTTTCAAATTCTTCCTTTGAAGAAATCCATGGACTCAATTACGTTGATTGCCTAAATTTTCCCATGAATTCCATTGAATTATGGCTTTGAAATTTCTAATATTCGAACCCTAGAAATCTATTGTAAAGGAATTCGCTGTGATCTAGTCTCTTGATTTTTTTTTGTGTTAATAAGAACTTACATGAATCAGATTATAAACATCTTGATAATTGTTGAGAATTAGAGAGAGAGGTTAGTGATTTACTCACACGTAGATTTCTATTGATATCCCCATCGTGCATGTCACGGTTGACAAGAGAGTGGATGTAGGATGGGTATTTTATGGTTTAATTATCAGTGTCCCAACAGTGAGATTTTAAATCTTGATGAATTTCAAGTTTGACTAATCAAAACTCGTACACAACTCATATCCTATTGTAAATACTCAGTTTCACTTTCTTTTAGAAACAAATAAGTTGTCTAATGACTTTCTAGTTTGAAAGTGGGTAAAGTTCGACTGAGATTCAATAAAAAAAATGCATGTTCCATTTTAGTTAAACAGTGACATATATGTCGTTTAGTTTTGTTATAATAAATCCTTGTTGCTAATAGTCTTGTTGAGAGAAAATCATGATAATCTTTTATTCTGTGTGAGAGACACTGTGCCTATTTGAGTGACTCATTTCACATAACCTAGAACCAACATCTTGTAAGCAAAAGAAAAGTATTGACATCAGCATTTATAGAAATCTGGATCTGCCTCTTGGTCTTCCTGCAACTATAAGGGCCAAACATGTACTATGTGTTTGCTATTGACAAATTTAATAAAGGAAGAACTTGTAAAAATTGTGAAAAGAATGCAGCTATCCTTGCTATTGTTGTGGTTCGTTCGTGTCACTCGCAAAGTATCTCCATATGGGAGTATTAGGCTTTGTTTGAGGCACAATCCAACTTATATGTTATGGAGACACAAGGGTAGTTTCAAAGATAGCTAATATTATGCAACCAAGTAGGATTAAATGAAGGCCCGGATAAGATTGTGTCATAGACAATGTGTAAAAATTCTTATTCCATGATAACTTTCTTTGTAGAAAATTTTAGGTGGAAGTTGTTCCTTGAGAAATTTGGGGCTCATAGTTAAAAGCCATAATAGAAAATTTAGGGATAAGAGTTAAGTCATTACAATTAATCATGTAGATGAGAAAAGTTTTGTTGACCGAACTTCTCATGATTAAGATACATGCAAATTTCTGCAGGTCGTTGGACCTTACCCACAGGATAATTTTTATTATGTCCTTAGGTCTTATAGACTGTGAAAAGAAAATTTCGGGGAATGCCTTATTTGTGGAAGCTGTAAAGTATAGTGACATGGGAAGAACTAGAACACTATAATGTATTCAAGTTCGCGAAAAGATGAATTGGTCGAACTTAAATACAATTTGGTGCATTAGTGTCATTTTGCACTTATTGAAGGTATCGTGTAACTTGTTTCTAATCCAACTATATTCCATATATAAAATGATAACAAGCTCATATCAAGACTCTTGGTATTAATCTTATTCTTCTTTAGAGAGAGAATGTTCTATGGTCGGCATCATATTAGAAAGAAATCCTATATACATATACATCCGTCAAAACTTATGAATCCTGGTACAGTCATTAGAACGCGAGAAGTTAAGAACTTATGCATACTTATCAAAGTCACAAGTTTGTTGTTTATTAGGACGCTACAGATTGAAAATCTATGGTTATCGAATTTTTAATACTTGTTTGTGTTATGGTAGTTAGGTGATCCTTTGCTATTACTGGGAGATGATTAAACATATGGATTATATAGAGTTGGGATGTCAGGAACTTTCAGTTAGACTTGTGAACCATATCTTTAATGTAAATTACCTATACTTTTGTGCGCTCGCGTGTGCGTGTAATGGTTATTTACGAATTTTATTGCGTTCTCAAAATTGTGAAATAAGACACGTATATATATATATCTCAAAACTCAATTGGATGCTACGTAATGCCAGACTAGATTTTTGAATACCAATAGTAATAATTATAACATATTCACTGGGCTTGTGATCAAGGCATTGTTCTATTCAAACAAAGCGGACTTCATGATATGTATGAACATCAAGACAAATGAATAAAATTGTATACAACTCAAATTGGCGAGTTCATAAATAACTGAGACTATAAGAACTCTCAGAATCTGTCTTGAAAGAAAAACGAAGGGGGGTATAAGACATATTATTTAAGGCAACGGTAACCAGAATTGGACTGTTTATAGTTGGCAACTATACTAAAACTAGGAACATTGTTGGCAGATCAAGTAACTTCATTAACCATATATCGAGTGTATGAAAGGAGAAACATGACTAGCTATAAGACCGAATCATATGATTAAATAATGAGTGGCGGGGAGGTTGACAATTGTTTATGTGTGGTTGGATGATTGATATAAGTATGGGGGTCTGATGTTGGGATACGTGTGTACACGAAAATTTGTTATGAATGTGATCATCTGTAATATTTAAGTTATATATATAGAGAGAGAAATGTAAATCAGCTGACACAGGAGGCAACTCCCTCCTATGTCGCACTCAAAAATCATATTTTCCGAGCGAATTTTAAGATCCAACCACACATTATCATCTTCATATTCTACATATACACATATAAAAAATCAACTGATTTGAATTTCGTTTAGTCATTGATCTAATCGTTCCATTTTTCTATGTTAAAAAACCGTTAATGTTTGAACCTAAAGAAAATAGAGTAACTTCAAATCACTTGATTTTTTATATGTATATATCTTAGAATATGAAGATGATAATGTGCGGTGGATCTTGAAAATTTACTCGAAAAATTGATTTTGAGTGCGACATAGGAGGAAGTTACCTCCTGTGTCAGCTAATTTACATTTCTATATATATATATATCATATGATTAAGAAGTTCGAGTATTGATAAGGTGAATGAGAACTCGACCCACGTAAATAAGTCGAGTAGATTACTACAATGTTGACCTATACTTGTACTTATATATTTTCATATTGAGAACCACAAACTTTCCTTGCAGGGGAAAAAAATTTATGAGCTGAGCAGTAATCTACAGTAATTGGTTGACTTGTCATATTGTGACAAATGGGTTATTACCCATGTGTGCATATATACATATATATGTTGTGTTACGGAGGAAGGGACCCGTATGGCACGGGCGGAGTACGAAGACGGTGCTATATACATATATCCGGAGGAAGGGACCCGTATGGCTTTCTTTTTTACGGGCGGAGGACGAAGACGGTGCTATATACATATATCCGGAGGAAGGGACCCGTATGGCACGGGCGGAGTACGAAGACGGTGCTATATACATATATCCGGAGGAAGGGACCCGTATGGCACGGGCGGAGTGCGAAGACGGTGCTATACACATATATTTATATTTTTTTTAATGATTGAGAATGAATGGTTATGTGTGATATATATGTGTGTGACACTAGGGGTATGTTGAATGTGTTATCGCGTATGATAATGAAAATATCAGAATATAGATTTAGCCAATTGAAATGAAATATTATATTTTGGGTGACAGTGTACAGTCTAATTCATGCACTACTTGTACATATACACATAATGGTATGTTTGTGTGTTATGTAGAATCTGAATGGGTGAAGACGAGGTATGAGTTGGGCCGTATATTATGAGGTAATGATGCGCTTATTCTAATGCATAGTGATGTATGCTTGTCCCTGATGTGGGACTGCCCTGTTATAAGAGAATACAATATTATATGAAGTGCGTATGTTTACGAGTTTATTCATATAGCACTTGAAGTGTGATACGATACACATAAGCATGTTTGTGTTACATGTAATATTGAAAGTAACTTATTGTGTTTAGAGCATCATTGTGACTGGTACAGGAGGTACATATACCTGAAAAGAATTTAGAAATAAGCTAAGGCACTAAAAGAAAAATATTGGATATATCATAAACTCTGTAGAATATAGTGCAAAGATTTGAATTATAGAATCATTAGCCAAAAGAGTCAGGCCTTTTTGCAGAGCGTAGAGATTGTTTGAGTTGACTATTGATTGTGATATCAATGTTTCTTTTGTTATCCACGCTCGTTCGATATTTGAAGAAAAGTATGTTCCTTTCTTTTTCGACAAATATATCACTCCTAAATTTTTTTCTTCCTCTCCTCACTGAGCTGTTGAGCTCACTCCCTCCCAGTTTCATGTTTTCAGGTTGCGGTGAGATGGAGGCCGAATTTAGGCTTTGGGCGGTTTGTGAAGAAGTTTCATTAACAGTAAACTTATTACAGATATAGTGATGTGTTATTACTTTGCAAGAGTTGTTGTTCATAACCGAAATGAAAGTTGATATGTACATGTAGCATGTATTATTCATTGTTAGAGATATTGATGTAAGGATAAGGTAGTTTGTAATGACTACGATTAAGTTGGAGTTATGGAAATTCTGGGTTATGTTCTGCATGCCGAGAGGGTATTCTCGGGTATATGTTTCTTTGTCTCCATATATGTAGGCGATGTCAAGCCGAAATTGTTATTTAGAGAATACGGGCCGTTGTGAGCCAAAATATTATCATGACTGCATGGGCGATTGTTGACCTTGACTTATATGTTTGGATTTAAGATAAGTAGGCTGGTGTTGGCCGAAATTATTGTGATGTGAAATGTGTATTTGGGACATATCAATATTTACACAGGAGATGCTGCCAAAATTTTCAAGAATTTTGGAGATTAATTTGATGATCTGTTGATCAATATAGACATTTGTGTCGATTGAGATTATAAAATCTGGGACCGTTACAGTTGGTATCAGAGCACAGGTTATAGAAAGAGGATAGACTTAGAATGAATAGTAGAAGAAGATTGAATTGATAGGGCTGATTTTTTTTATGATTGATATGCATGTTTATGCCTTGTATGTATGTGAAAGCATTGTTTGTCATGGTTGGTTTAAGGGGGGTAGGAGTTCTTACGTGTATGACTAATCCAGAAGCGCGGGATATTTGGTCATTGCCTTATGTTCGGATTATGGTATCCACATGCCATAATTCGGATGTGTTCGGCTTAGGGTGTGGGCTCTCAGTACGAGCTGCTAGTGGTATGGGACACTGGAGTAAGAAAATGATTAAAATATCAAGCGAGTTAAGATTAAGTCAGATCGTAAGAACATAGTATAGAGTTTGATCGAGAAATAGGAAACTTTGATGAGAAGGATTGAAGAAGATATGATGTTGAAAGAGAAATCTGATGATATAAGAAAGAGATGTCATGGTTTTATGCCTATCAAGTCCTGATTATACCAAGTTTCGAGGACGAAACTTTTGTAAGGAGGGTAGAACTGTAACACCCTGATTTTTAATATCTTAATTTAATATTTTAATTCGGGATTGGTAAAGTTATACAAAATTTATCTGAGGTGATGATTGAATAAATCTTCGCGTGAAATGGGTATCTTAAATTTTCTACGGAAATTTAAATGGAATAAATAGGATGAATTTTATATAAATTTATGTGTGTAGAACTTATGTGGATGCAAACATTTCTTGTATAAATACATGTATAGGGGATTTTTGTGTGTAGGTATATATATACATGCCTAATGTACATGGATACATAAACAATTTCTTATGTACAAATATTATGATATTATGCTAGACTTAGTGGAGGGAGTTGGTGAGAGAACTTTCTAGATAAAGCTTTAAAGTATTGTAATTATACTTTATATCTCTCTCTTACCCCTTCTCTTCTCCATGAGATCCCTAGATCTGAAATTGGAACCCCAAATCTTCTCTCTTTAAAACTTGAAATCAAATTCCTCTTTCACCCACAAAATCTCTTTCCCCCCAACTCTTAATCTCTCCCCGACGTGCGCACACAGCCTCGACAACACCGGCAGTGGTGGTGGCCCGTGAGGAAGGTCGCCGGCGGGCCATGCGGCGGTCGGCAGGGGGAGGTGCCGGCTGCAACCAGCAGCTGCTGGTGCTGCTGCACGCAGCAGCAGCAGCAGCTGCTGCCGTTAGCTGTGCTGCTGTGCAGCACAGCTGCTGCTGGTGCTGCTGCAGCAGCAGCCAGCAGCTGCTGCTGCTGGTGCTGCTGCTGCTGCAGCAGCAGCCGGCAGCGGCTGCTGCTTCCGGGCGACGCGGGGATGATGGCGAGCGGCTCACGGCAGCGAGCAGCATGGGGACGACGTCGATGAAGGTGAGGGAGATCTTGCCTAGAGCCAATTTTTGTTTCAAATTCTTCCTTTGAAGAAATCCATGGACTCAATTACGTTGATTGCCTAAATTTTCCCATGAATTCCATTGATTTATGGCTTTGAAATTTCTAATATTCGAACCCTAGAAATCTATTGTAAAGGAATTCGTTGTGATCTAGTCTCTTGATTTTTTTTTGTGTTAATAAGAACTTACATGAATCAGATTATAAACATCTTGATAATTGTTGAGAATTAGAGAGAGAGGTTAGTGATTTACTCACACGTAGATTTCTATTGATATCCCCATCGTGCATGTCACGGTTGACAAGAGAGTGGATGTAGGATGGGTATTTTATGGTTTAATTATCAGTGTCCCAACAGTGAGATTTTAAATCTTGATGAATTTCAAGTTTGACTAATCAAAACTCGTACACAACTCATATCCTATTGTAAATACTCAGTTTCACTTTCTTTTAGAAACAAATAAGTTGTCTAATGACTTTCTAGTTTGAAAGTGGGTAAAGTTCGACTGAGATTCAATAAAAAAAATGCATGTTCCATTTTAGTTAAACAGTGACATATATGCCGTTTAGTTTTGTTATAATAAATCCTTATTGCTAATAGTCTTGTTGAGAGAAAATCATGATAATCTTTTATTCTGTGTGAGAGACACTGTGCCTATTTGAGTGACTCATTTCACATAACCTAGAACCAACATCTTGTAAGTAAAAGAAAAGTATTGACATCAGCATTTATAAAAATCTGGATCTGCCTCTTGGTCTTCCTGCAACTATAAGGGCCAAAAATGTACTATGTGTTTGCTATTGACAAATTTAATAAAGGAAGAACTTGTAAAAATTGTGAAAAGAATGCAGCTATCCTTGCTATTGTTGTGGTTCGTTCGTGTCACTCGCAAAGTATCTCCATATGGGAGTATTAGGCTTTGTTTGAGGCACAATCCAACTTATATGTTATGGAGACACAAGGGTAGTTTCAAAGATAGCTAATATTATGCAACCAAGTAGGATTAAATGAAGGCCCGGATAAGATTGTGTCATAGACAATGTGTAAAAATTCTTATTCCATGATAACTTTCTTTGTAGAAAATTTTAGATGGAAGTTGTCCCTTGAGAAATTTGGGGCTCATAGTTAAAAGCCATAATAGAAAATTTAGGGATAAGAGTTAAGTCATTACAATTAATCATGTAGATGAGAAAAGTTTTGTTGACCGAACTTCTCATGATTAAGATACATGCAAATTTCTGCAGGTCGTTGGACCTTACCCACAGGATAATTTTTATTATGTCCTTAGGTCTTATAGACTGTGAAAAGAAAATTTCGGGGAATGCCTTATTTGTGGAAGCTGTAAAGTATAGTGACATGGGAAGAACTAGAGCACTATAATGTATTCAAGTTCGCGAAAAGATGAATTGGTCGAACTTAAATACAATTTGGTGCATTAGTGTCATTTTGCACTTATTGAAGGTATCGTGTAACTTGTTTCTAATCCAACTATATTCCATATATAAAATGATAACAAGCTCATATCAAGACTCTTGGTATTAATCTTATTCTTCTTTAGAGAGAGAATGTTCTATGGTCGGCATCATATTAGAAAGAAATCCTATATACATATACATCCGTCAAAACTTATGAATCCTGGTACAGTCATTAGAACGCGAGAAGTTAAGAACTTATGCATACTTATCAAAGTCACAAGTTTGTTGTTTATTAGGACGCTACAGATTGAAAATCTATGGTTATCGAATTTTTAATACTTGTTTGTGTTATGGTAGTTAGGTGATCCTTTGCTATTACTGGGAGATGATTAAACATATGGATTATATAGAGTTGGGATGTCAGGAACTTTCAGTTAGACTTGTGAACCATATCTTTAATGTAAATTACCTATACTTTTGTGCGCGCGCGTGTGCGTGTAATGGTTATTTACGAATTTTATTGCGTTCTCAAAATTGTGAAATAAGACACGTATATATATATATATCTCAAAACTCAATTGGAAGCTACGTAATGCCAGACTAGATTTTTGAATACCAATAGTAATAATTATAACATATTCACTGGGCTTGTGATCAAGGCATTGTTCTATTCAAACAAAGCGGACTTCATGATATGTATGAACATCAAGACAAATGAATAAAATTGTATACAACTCAAATTGGCGAGTTCATAAATAACTGAGACTATAAGAACTCTCAGAATCTGTCTTGAAAGAAAAACGAAGGGGGGTATAAGACATATTATTTAAGGCAACGGTAAACAGAATTGGACTGTTTATAGTTGGCAACTATACTAAAACTAGGAACATTGTTGGCAGATCAAGTAACTTCATTAACCATATATCGAGTGTATGAAAGGAGAAACATGACTAGCTATAAGACCGAATCATATGATTAAATAATGAGTGGCGGGGAGGTTGACAATTGTTTATGTGTGGTTGGATGATTGATATAAGTATTGGGGGTCTGATGTTGTGATACGTGTGTACACCGAAAATTTGTTATGAATGTGATCATCTGTAATATTTAAGTTATATATATATATATCATATGATTAAGAAGTTCGAGTATTGATAAGGTGAATGAGAACTCGACCCACGTAAATAAGTCGAGTAGATTACTACAATGTTGACCTATACTTGTACTTATATATTTTCATATTGAGAACCACAAACTTTCCTTGAAGGGGAAAAAAATTTATGAGCTGAGCAGTAATCTACAGTAATTGGTTGACTTGTCATATTGTGACAAATGGGTTATTACCCATGTGTGCATATATACATATATATGTTGTGTTACGGAGGAAGGGACCCGTATGGCACGGGCGGAGTACGAAGACGGTGCTATATACATATATCCGGAGGAAGGGACCCGTATGGCACGGGCGGAGTACGAAGACGGTGCTATATACATATATCCGGAGGAAAGGACCCGTATGGCACGGGCGGAGTACGAAGACGGTGCTATATACATATATCCGGAGGAAGGGACCCGTATGGCACAGGCGGAGTGCGAAGACGGTGCTATACACATATATTTATATTTTTTTTAATGATTGAGAATGAATGGTTATGTGTAATATAAATGTGTGTGTGACACTAGGGGTATGTTGAATGTGTTATCGCGTATGATAATGAAAATATCAGAATATAGATTTAGCCAATTGAAATGAAATATTATATTTTGGGTGACAGTGTACAGTCTAATTCATGCACTACTTGTACATATACACATAATGGTATGTTTGTGTGTTATGTAGAATCTGAATGGGTGAAGACGAGGTATGAGTTGGGCCGTATATTATGAGGTAATGATGCGCTTATTCTAATGCATAGTGATGTATGCTTGTCCCTGATGTGGGACTGCCCTGTTATAAGAGATAATACAATATTATTGAAGTGCGTATGTTTACGAGTTTATTCATATAGCACTTGAAGTGTGATACGATACACATAAGCATGTTTGTGTTACATGTAATATTGAAAGTAACTTATTGTGTTTAGAGCATCATTGTGACTTGTACAGGAGGTACATATACTGAAAAGAATTTAGAAATAAGCTAAGGCACTAAAAGAAAAATATTGGATATATCATAAACTCTGTAGAATATAGTGCAAAGATTTGAATTATAGAATCATTAGCCAAAAGAGTCAGGCCTTTTTGCAGAGCGTAGAGATTGTTTGAGTTGACTATTGATTGTGATATCAATGTTTCTTTTGTTATCCACGCTCGTTCGATATTTGAAGAAAAGTATGTTCCTTTCTTTTTCGACAAATATATCACTCCTAAATTTTTTTTCTTCCTCTCCTCACTGAGCTGTTGAGCTCACTCCCTCCCAGTTTCATGTTTTCAGGTTGCGTGAGATGGAGGCCGAATTTAGGCTTTGGGCGGTTTGTGAAGAAGTTTCATTAACAGTAAACTTATTACAGATATAGTGATGTGTTATTACTTTGCAAGAGTTGTTGTTCATAACCGTAATGAAAGTTGATATGTACATGTAGCATGTATTATTCCTTGTTAGAGATATTGATGTAAGGATAAGGTAGTTTGTAATGACTACGATTAAGTTGGAGTTATGGAAATTCTGGGTTATGTTTTGCATGCCGAGAGGGGTATTCTCGGGTATATGTTTCTTTGTCTCCATATATGTAAGCGATGTCAAGCCGAAAATGTTATTTAGAGAATACGGGCCGTTGTGAGCTAAAATATTATCATGACTGCATGGGCGATTGTTGACCTTGACTTATATGTTTGGATTTAAGATAAGTAGGCTGGTGTTGGCCGAAATTATTGTGATGTGAAATGTGTATTTGGGACATATCAATATTTACACAGGAGATGCTGCCAAAATTTTCAAGAATTTTGGAGATTAATTTGATGATCTGTTGATCAATATAGACATTTGTGTCGATTGAGATTATAAAATCTGGGACCGTTACAGTTGGTATCAGAGCACAGGTTATAGAAAGAGGATAGACTTAGAATGAATAGTAGAAGAAGATTGAATTGATAGGGCTGATTTTTTTTTATGATTGAATGTTTATGCCTTGTATGTATGTGAAAGCATTATTTGTCATGGTTGGTTTAAGGGGGGTAGGAGTTCTTACGTGTATAACTAATCCGGAAGCGCGGGATATTTGGTCATTGCCTTATGTTCGGATTATGGTACCCACATGCCATAATTCGGATGTGTTCGGCTGAGGGTGTGGGCTCTCAGTACGAGCTGCTAGTGGTATGGGACACTGGAGTAAGAAAATGATTAAAATATCAAGCGAGTTAAAATTAAGTCAGATCGTAAGAACATAGTATAGAGTTTGATCGAGAAATAGGAAACTTTGATGAGAAGGATTGAAGAAGATATGACGTTGGAAAGAGAAATCTGATGATATAAGAAAGAGATGTCATGGTTTTATGCCTATCAAGTCCTGATTATACCAAGTTTCGAGGACGAAACTTTTGTAAGGAGGGTAGAACTGTAACACCCTGATTTTTAATATCTTAATTTAATATTTTAATTCGGGATTGGTAAAGTTATACAAAATTTATCTGAGGTGATGATTGAATAAATCTTCGCGTGAAATGGGTATCTTAAATTTTCTACGGAAATTTAAATGGAATAAATAGGATGAATTTTATATAAATTTATGTGTGTAGAACTTATGTGGATGCAAACATTTCTTGTATAAATACATGTATAGGGGATTTTTGTGTGTAGGTATATATATACATGCCTAATGTACATGGATACATAAACAATTTCTTATGTACAAATATTATGATATTATGCTAGACTTAGTGGAGGGAGTTGGTGAGAGAACTTTCTAGATAAAGCTTTAAAGTATTGTAATTATACTTATATCTCTCTCTTACCCCCTTCTCTTCTCCATGAGATCCCTAGATCTGAAATTGGAACCCCAAATCTTCTCTCTTTAAAACTTGAAATCAAATTCCTCTTTCACCCACAAAATCTCTTCCCCCCAACTCTTAATCTCTCCCCGACGTGCGCACACAGCCTCGACAACACCGGCAGTGGTGGTGGCGCGTAAGGAAGGTCGCCGGCGGGCCATGCGGCGGTCGGCAGGGGAGGCGCCGACTGCAACCAGCAGCTGCTGGTGCTGCTGCACGCAGCAGCAGCAGCCAGCAGCAGCTGCTGCTGGTGCTGCCGCAGCAGCAGCCGGCAGCGGCTGCTGCTTCCGGGCGACGCGGGGATGACGGCGAGCGGCTCACGGCAGCGAGCAGCATGGGGACGACGTCGATGAAGGTGAGGGAGATCTTGCCTAGAGCCAATTTTTGTTTCAAATTCTTCCTTTGAAGAAATCCATGGACTCAATTACGTTGATTGCCTAAATTTTCCCATGAATTCCATTGAATTATGGCTTTGAAATTTCTAATATTCGAACCCTAGAAATCTATTGTAAAGGAATTCGCTGTGATCTAGTCTCTTGATTTTTTTTTGTGTTAATAAGAACTTACATGAATCAGATTATAAACATCTTGATAATTGTTGAGAATTAGAGAGAGAGGTTAGTGATTTACTCACACGTAGATTTCTATTGGTATCCCCATCGTGCATGTCACGGTTGACAAGAGAGTGGATGTAGGATGGGTATTTTATGGTTTAATTATCAGTGTCCCAACAGTGAGATTTTAAATCTTGATGAATTTCAAGTTTGACTAATCAAAACTCGTACACAACTCATATCCTATTGTAAATACTCAGTTTCACTTTCTTTTAGAAACAAATAAGTTGTCTAATGACTTTCTAGTTTGAAAGTGGGTAAAGTTCGACTGAGATTCAATAAAAAAAATGCATGTTCCATTTTAGTTAAACAGTGGCATATATGCCGTTTAGTTTTGTTATAATAAATCCTTGTTGCTAATAGTCTTGTTGAGAGAAAATCATGATAATCTTTTATTCTGTGTGAGAGACACTGTGCCTATTTGAGTGACTCATTTCACATAACCTAGAACCAACATCTTGTAAGCAAAAGAAAAGTATTGACATCAGCATTTATAGAAATCTGGATCTGCCTCTTGGTCTTCCTGCAACTATAAGGGCCAAACATGTACTATGTGTTTGCTATTGACAAATTTAATAAAGGAAGAACTTGTAAAAATTGTGAAAAGAATGCAGCTATCCTTGCTATTGTTGTGGTTCGTTCGTGTCACTCGCAAAGTATCTCCATATGGGAGTATTAGGCTTTGTTTGGGGCACAATCCAACTTATATTTTATGGAGACACAAGTGTAGTTTCAAAGATAGCTAATATTATGCAACCAAGTAGGATTAAATGAAGGCCCAGATAAGATTGTGTCATAGACAATGTGTAAAATTCTTATTCCATGATAACTTTCTTTGTTGAAAATTTTAGGTGGAAGTTGTTCCTTGAGAAATTTGGGGCTCATAGTTAAAAGTCATAATAGAAAATTTAGGGATAAGTCATTACAATTAATCATGTAGATGAGAAAAGTTTTGTTGACCGAACTTCTCATGATTAAGATACATGCAAATTTCTGCAGGTCGTTGGACCTTACCCACAGGATAATTTTTATTATGTCCTTAGGTCTTATAGACTGTGAAAAGAAAATTTCGGGGAATGCCTTATTTGTGGAAGCTGTAAAGTATAGTGACATGGGAAGAACTAGAGCACTATAATGTATTCAAGTTCGCGAAAAGATGAATTGGTCGAACTTAAATACAATTTGGTGCATTAGTGTCATTTTGCACTTATTGAAGGTATCGTGTAACTTGTTTCTAATCCAACTATATTCCATATATAAAATGATAACAAGCTCATATCAAGACTCTTGGTATTAATCTTATTCTTCTTTAGAGAGAGAATGTTCTATGGTCGGTATCATATTAGAAAGAAATCCTATATACATATACATCCGTCAAAACTTATGAATCCTGGTACAGTCATTAGAACGCGAGAAGTTAAGAACTTATGCATACTTATCAAAGTCACAAGTTTGTTGTTTATTAGGACGCTACAGATTGAAAATCTATGGTTATCGAATTTTTAATACTTGTTTGTGTTATGGTAGTTAGGTGATCCTTTGCTATTACTGGGAGATGATTAAACATATGGATTATATAGAGTTGGGATGTCAGGAACTTTCAGTTAGACTTGTGAACCATATCTTTAATGTAAATTACCTATACTTTTGTGCGCGCGCGTGTGCGCGTAATGGTTATTTACGAATTTTATTGCGTTCTCAAAATGTGAAATAAGACTATATATATATATATATATCTATATATATATATATATATATATATATATATATATATATATATAATACATATATATATATATATATATATATATATATCTCAAAACTCAATTGGAAGCTACGTAATGCCAGACTAGATTTTGAATACCAATTAATAATTATAACATATTCACTGGGCTTGTGATCAAGGCATTGTTCTATTCAAACAAAGCGGACTTCATGATATGTATGAACATCAAGACAAATGAAGAAAATTGTATACAACTCAAATTGGCGAGTTCATAAATAACTGAGACTATAAGAACTCTCAGAATCTGTCTTGAAAGAAAAACGAAGGGGGGTATAAGACATATTATTTAAGGCAACGGTAAACAGAATTGGACTGTTTATAGTTGGCAACTATTCTAAAACTAGGAAACATTGTTGGCAGATCAAGTAACTTCATTAACCATATATCGAGTGTATGAAAGGAGAAACATGACTAGCTATAAGACCGAATCATATGATTAAATAATGAGTGGCGGGGAGGTTGACAATTGTTTATGTGTGGTTGGATGATTGATATAAGTATTGGGGGTCTGATGTTGGGATACGTGTGTACACCGAAAATTTGTTATGAATGTGATCATCTGTAATATTTAAGTTATATATATATTCATATGATTAAGAAGTTCGAGTATTGATAAGGTGAATGAGAACTCGACCCACGTAAATAAGTGAGTAGATTACTACAATGTGACCTATACTTGTACTTATATATTTTCATATTGAGAACCACAAACTTTCCTTGAAGGGGAAAAAAATTTATGAGCTGAGCAGTAATCTACAGTAATTGGTTGACTTGTCATATTGTGACAAATGGGTTATTACCCATGTGTGCATATATACATATATATGTTGTGTTACGGAGGAAGGGACCGTATGGCACGGGCGGAGTACGAAGACGGTGCTATATACATATATCCGGAGGAAGGGACCCGTATGGCACGGGCGGAGTACGAAGACGGTGCTATATACATATATCCGGAGGAAGGGACCCGTATGGCACGGGCGGAGTGCGAAGACGGTGCTATACACACACACACAACACACACACACATATTTATATATTTTTTAATGATTGAGAATGAATGGTATGTGTGATATATATGTGTGTGTGACACTAGGGGTATGTTGAATGTGTTATCGCGTATGATAATGATAACATCAGAATATAGATTTAGCCAATTGAAATGAAATATTATATTTTGGGTGACAGTGTACAGTCTAATTCATGCACTACTTATACATACACATAATGGTATGTTTGTGTGTATGTAGAATCTGAATGGGTGAAGACGAGGTATGAGTTGGGCCGTATGTTATGAGGTAATGATGCGCTTATTCTAATGCATAGTGACGTATGCTTGTCCCTGATGTGGGACTGCCCTGTTATAAGAGATAATACAATATATATGAAGTGCGTATGTTTACGAGTTTATTCATATAGCACTTGAAGTGTGATACGATACACATAAGCATGTTTGTGTTACATGTAATATTGAAAGTAACTTATTGTGTTTAGAGCATCATTGTGACTGGTACAGGAGGTACATATACCTGAAAAGAATTTAGAAATAAGCTAAGGCACTAAAAGAAAAATATTGGAATATCATAAACTCTGTAGAATATAGTGCAAAGATTTGAATTATAGAATCATTAGCCAAAAGAGTCAGGCCTTTTTGCAGAGCGTAGAGATTGTTTGAGTTGACTATTGATTGTGATATCAATGTTTCTTTTGTTATCCACGCTCGTTCGATATTTGAAGAAAAGTATGTTCCTTTCTTTTTCGACAAAATATATCACTCCTAAATTTTTTTTCTTCCTCTCCTCACTGAGCTGTTGAGCTCACTCCCTCCCAGTTTCATGTTTTCAGGTTGCGGCGAGATGGAGGCCGAATTAGGCTTTGGGCGGTTTGTGAAGAAGTTTCATTACAGTAAACTTATTACAGATATAGTGATGTGTTATTACTTTGCAAGAGTTGTTGTTCATAACCGAATGAAAGTTGATATGTACATGTAGCATGTATTATTCTTGTTAGAGATATTGATGTAAGGATAAGGTAGTTTGTAATGACTACGATTAAGTTGGAGTTATGGAAATTCTGGGTTATATTCTGCATGCCGAGAGGGATATTCTCGGGTATATGTTTCTTTGTCTCCATATATGTAGGCGATGTCAAGCCGAAATTGTTATTTAGAAAATACGGGCCGTTGTGAGCCAAAATATTCTCATGACTGCATGGGCGATTGTTGACCTTGACTTATATGTTTGGATTTAAGATAAGTAGGCTGGTGTTGGCCGAAATTATTTGATGTGAAATGTGTATTTGGGACATATCAATATTTACACAGGAGATGTTGCCAAAATTTCAAGAATTTTGGAGATTAATTTGATGATCTGTTGATCAATATAGACATTGTGTCGATTGAGATTATAAAATCTGGGACCGTTACAGTTGGTATCAGAGCACAGGTTATAGAAAGAGGATAGACTTAGAATGAATGGTAGAAGAAGATTGAATTGATAGGCTGATTTTTTTATGATTGATATGCATGTTTATGCTTGTATGTATGTGAAAGCATTGTTGTCATGGGTGGTTTAAGGGGGATAGGAGTTCTTACGTGTATGACTAATCCGGAAGCGCGGGATATTTGGTCATTGCCTTATGTTCGGATTATGGTACCAACATGCCAATAATTCGGATGTGTTCGGCTGAGGGTGTGGGCTCTCAGTACGAGCTGCTAGTGGTATGGGACACTGGAGTAAAAAAAATGATTAAAATATCAAGCGAGTTAAGATTAAGTCAGATCGTAAGAACATAGTATAGAGTTTGATCGAGAAATAGGAAACTTTTGATGGAAGGATTGAAGAAGATATGATGTTGGAAAGAGAATCTGATGATATAAGAAAGAGATGTCATGGTTTTATGCCTATCAAGTCCTGATATACCAAGTTCGAGGACGAAACTTTATAAGGAGGGTAGGAACTGTAACACCCTGATTTTTAATACTTAATTTAATATTTTAATCCGGGATTGGTAAAGTAATACAAAATTTATCTGAGGTGATGATTGAATAAATCTTCGCGTGAAATGGGTATCTTAAATTTTCTACGGAAATTTAAATGGAATGAATAGGATGAATTTTATATAAAATTTATGTGGTAGAACTTATGTGGATGCAAACATTTCTTGTATAAATACATGTATAGGGGATTTTTGTGTGTAGGTATATATATACATGCCTAATGTACATGGATATATAAACAATTTCTTATGTACAAATATTATGATATTATGCTAGACTTAGTGGAGGGAGTTGGGAGAGAACTTTCTAGATAAAGCTTTAAAGTATTGTAATTATACTTCATATCTCTCTCTTACCCCTTCTCTTCTCCATGAGATCCCTAGATCTGAAATTGGAACCCAAAATCTTCTCTCTTTAAAACTTGAAATCAAATTCCTCTTTCACCCACAAAATCTCTTTCCCCCCAACTCTTAATCTCTCCCTGACGTGCGCACACAGCCTCGACAACACCGGCAGTGGTGGTGGCGCGTGAGGAAGGTCGCCCGCGGCCATGCGGCGGTCGGCAGGGGAGGCGCCGGCTGCAACCAGCAGCGGCTGCTGGTGCTGGCACGCAGCAGCAGCTGCAGCAGCAGCAGCCAAGCAGCAGCCGCTGCTGGTGCTGCCGCAGCAGCAGCAGGCAGCGGCTGCTGCTTTCGGGCGACGCGGGGATGACGGCGAGCGGGCTCACGGCAGCGAGCAGCAGGGGACGACGTCGATGAAGGCGAGGGAGATCTTGCTAGAGCCAATTTTTGTTTCAAATTCTTCCTTTGAAGAAATCCATGGACTCAATTACGTTGATTGCCTAAATTTTCCATGAATTCCATTGAATTATGGCTTTGAAATTTCTAATATTCGAACCCTAGAAATCTATTGTAAAGGAATTCGCTGTGATCTAGTCTTTTATTTTTTTTTGTGTTAATAAGAACTTACATGAATCAGATTATAAACATCTTATAATTGTTGAGAATTAGAGAGAGAGAGGTAGTGATTACTCACACGTAGATTCTATTGATATCCCCATCGTGCATGTCACGGTTGACAAGAGAGTGGATGTAGGATGGGTATTTTATGGTTTAATTATCAGTGTCCCAACAGTGAGATTTTAAATCTTGATGAATTTCAAGTTGAATAATCAAAACTCGTACACAACTCATATCCTATTGAAATACTCAGTTTCACTTTCTTTAGAAACAAATAAGTTGTCTAATGACTTTCTAGTTTGAAAGTGGGTAAAGTTCGACTGAGATTCAATAAAAAAAATGCATGTTCCATTTTAGTTAAACAGTGGCATTTATGCCGTTTAGTTTTGTTATAATAATCCTTGTTGCTAATAGTCTTGTTGAGAGAAAATCATGATAATCTTTTATTCTGGTGAGAGACACTGTGCCTATTTGAGTGACTCATTTCACATAACCTAGAACCAACATCTTGTAAGCAAAAGAAAAGTATTGACATCAGCATTTATAGAAATCTGGATCTGCCTCTTGGTCTTCCTGCAACTATAAGGGCCAAACAGTACTATGGGTTTGCTATTGACAAATTAATAAGGAAGAACTTGTAAAATTGTGAAAAGAATGCAGCTATCCTTGCTATTGTTGTGGTTCGTTCGTGTCACTCGCACAGTATCTCCATATGGGAGTATTAGGCTTTGTTTGAGGCACAATCCAACTATATGTGTAACCCCTGCTTCCCGGTGTACGTATCACCGTATCGGTACGCGATACGACGTACAAAAATTGATTTGACCTCCGGGAAGTCCGATTGAGTTGCTTTCAGTTTCAAAAATCATTT